>APFE030908414.1:2633-21691 GCA_000404065.3 Pinus taeda | reverse complement strand
TTTTTTTTGAAAATTATTGAAATTTTGGGCAGGGAAGAATTTGATAAAATTTGGTAGAGATTTTTGTATATTCAGGTTACAATTGTAAAATTTAAGATTTTGGGTGCTTTAGAGGTTTTTTATGGTGTTGAATATATATATAAAATTGGCTAATCCAAGTGGAATTATATTTAAAGGAAACCCTCAAGAATTGTTTGTTTCATCTGGATCATTTTTTTGTTACACGTCCCATATTTCATTAATAAAGTTAGACATTGGTGGAAAGAGCTTTTTGTGTAGGGTATGAATAAAATGCATCCTTTCTAGCTGAAATTGAAGGCCTTGAAAGGGAAAATTAAATCCTGGAACAAAAAAGAATTTGGGAATTTTTTTGAGGAAAAATCTAAATTGGAATTGAGAATTGAAAAATTGCAACGTCACATGATCATAGAAGGATGAAATATGGACCTTGTGGTCGAGAAAAGTTTGAATTTACATCAGCTAGAGAAAATACGACAACAAGAAGAACTCTTATGGAAACAAAGGTCTATAGTGCGATGATTAAGAGCTAGTGAAATAAACTCCAGTTTTTTTCATAATTCCATGTTGCAACGTGTTGTACCTACTACAACCACGCTCCAAAATTTTGCCCATTTTTTGATTTTGCAGCCTCCCTTCTATCCACACGAGCTTATCATTTACTGATGTCAAGTATTCATGCTATGATCAAGACTTATCTTTTCATGCTATGCTTGTGATGTGTTGTTTTTTTCCATGTTTAATACCTTTCAAACACAAGTTATCTCTTGACTTGAATTTGCAACACTTTCAATCTTCGCTCCAAAAACTACACAATCTTGGAACGCACGATAGCCTTGAGGATCTGAATTGTGCAATCCAAATAGGCAGGTCATCCTTGAGCTCAGAAACTACACAATTTTGAGGGACAACTCAACCTTGAGTTTAGAAATTGCGCAAAATGTCCCTTGAGCTTAGGAATTGCCCAATTCACTGAGTCAAGGAGTTTCCCAGTCCCTTGTGGTTTGGAATTGTGCAATCCTACTTGGCAATGTGAATGGAAAGTTTCCCAAAAAATCAAAAAAGAAAAAAGAAAAAAGCAATCCCTAGAAAATAGGGAGTGGATAATTAGTTTCCTGAAGGATGACACAAGTTGTTATTTTGGGACTTTTTCCAAGAGTTGATTTTTCCTTGATTTTATGCATGCACATCATAAATCCTAACTAGCCTAGATCTATATATTGGACACCCCTATAGCTCATTTGAACATTCAATTTTGGAGCTCTAACCTTCCCAAGGAGATTGAGGAGCCTTCGGTTAAGTTTGCGTTGCTTTTCCAGGTGAGTGTTGCTTTTGTCGTCTTTTATCACTTTTTCTCTCACTTTTTTGTCTTTTCATTTTTGCAAGTGCTTTTTTTGTTGTTTATTTTCATGGTTGTTGGAATTTTAACTTATATTAGCTTGTACAAGTGTTAGTTCAGTATGTCGTTCACCTTTTACAAGTGTCGCAACAACTTTCGTGTTTTTCCCCATCAGTGGTCATCATTTCGGTGACTCCCTATGCATGTTTATTTTTCCTTTTGCACATTTATATTATGCACTTAATATTCACTGATCTATCTTTCTTTAATCAGATCCACACTCTAACTTTCACTATCACTTAGATCTGCCCTTCACTTGGCCAACAATTGCCTTGCTTAACTGGGCATTGCGAGAGTCCAAGGCTCAAGCCTCATGCTTGGCCTCTGAGACTACATAATGCATAGTACCTGCCTTTACCAATTATGCATTACATAGTTCCAGGGCTCAAGCCTCACCCTTGGCCGCTGAGACTGTTCAATGCACAGTCTCTCCCTCAGTTTTGGGACTGCCCAATTCACGGTTCTTGGAGCTAATCCCTTCCCCCAGCTTAGGAATTGTGCAATTTTCCCCATCAGTCTTGTGATTGCTACCTTTATCTTGCTTTGTGAGTCATTTTGTTGAAGCTAATTCATGTTTTTCATGAGTGTTTTTTCCTCCTACATATATTTCAATTGTTAAGAACTTCTCTTGATCATTCACTATTATCATGGACCCCAAGAGATCTTCCTCAAAGGACACCACATAAAGCATCACTGGGGAGGTAATTTAGAGTACTCCAATGAACTTGCCAATTTTCTCAGATACTCAACTGTTCATAGAAAAGGAGTCATATATCACATGGCATAAAGTGAATGGGGCATTCTCACCAATAAGTTTCAAAGTATATCTTGAGCACTGACAGGTGTATATCGATGTCCAAAAGTCAGGGTTACACAATATTGAATGTAGGTACCCAACTTTCCCATGTGCAGGCATTTTCAGCTAGATAATATCTCATATATATTCCAAGACTATGACTCTTAACAGTGCCAGCGAACAAAGGCTTGCCTCTTTTTGGCATCGGATTACCATCTCATGCATAATTTTCCGGAGTTGAAATCGCTCATGGATTCTTACTTTTATGTAACCACAACTACTTAAGCACAAAGGACGTTGTCAAAGGATGGGTGAAAGAGCCAACAAATTTTTGTCACACACCCACCAACACTCACAGGACAAAATATCTCAGGAAGGCTTATCAGTACTTGATATTTCTATGTTATAAGATCTATGGTCAGTAGAGTACTGAGACCTTCCCCGGAGGGTGGGAATTCTTGCTGAACTAGATTATGAACGAAAGAAAATTTTTCAACTGGTCAAAATTATTGGCTCAACAATTGAAGATCCATGTAGCTAATTCACAAAATCCTTCCAAGGGCATCCAAACCATATTTTACATGTTTGTATACCTACTAGATGTAATTTGTGCTCACAATTCATTTCCTGACATGAATTGGACCTGGACACCAAGAGAGATTTCCGTGCACATTTACTACAAGCTGCTTTTAGAGTGCAACCATAAATGAGTAATGGAAAACTTGATTGATCACTTCCTCATTCCATTCTATAAGTTAATCTTTGGGGAAGAGAAACATTGCATGTCACGTGGGGCAATGGAAGTGTTGGGGGACAAACTTGCATGTTTTTACTTTCCTTTTTATCCTATTTTCCTTGACATTTCCACTCCTAACTAAGTTATTTCATATCCTAAATCGCACAGGTATACCTCTAATCATGTATTTATGGATTAATTAATCACTGAAGAATAGTCCAGGGGATTATGACCAAAATTGCTTGCCAAACTTTATCGTATGTGCAAATTTCCAAGTCAAATGGCTAAGTTTAATCATTGAGTTGGCACAACTATTATTGAACTGTAGTTGTAATGATGAAACTGATCCAGAGTTACTCTTTCTATCTTTTGTATTTAGTTTTGGCTTATTACATCCATCATGTAATCACATGCAAAAATTACCTTAATCTTAGGAACTGTTTTTGTATAAGAGAGGATAAAGAGTTTGAAATAGGAGGTTGGAATATGAGAGAGTTGAGCTTTGTAACTGTGACTTTTATCTTAATGAAATTTACAACTTTCTGATATTTCTCTGAGTTCGTGAGTTTATCATAGCCCTAATCAGGGATTTGGGCCCACTCTTCTAATTAGGTGTTGTTGAGATAGTGTGTGCTTAGTTTTCTTTTCATGTATGTATTTCCTCTTCTCGCTGTGATGGTTTGATGTAAACGATGTGAATCGAATTGCTGTTACATTTAATTGTTGTTGGCATTTCCAATTGTTGTTACAGTTAATTATTGTTGTCATTTCCATTCGTTGTTACAATTGTTTATTGTTTGTCAATGAATCCTTGACCAATTCTGGGTTGTGCAATTGTTTCTGCATATACATTACGCGTTAGCCTTGCAATAACTAGTAGATTCCGAATTGATAATTAATGTGGGAAAGAGTTGAATAGTATCATTCACACTTGGAAACCAACATTTTGGTGTCGTTGTTGGGGAGGCTATCAAAGGAGCAAAAGCACAACCAATGTTGGTCATTGGATCAATCTTGTGTCCCGGGGAGAGAAGTTTTCTTACTTTGCTCCAGGTTTCGAGCTTTATTATTTTTTGCTTTTCTATCTTTCTTTCGATTGATTGCATAGGGACCGTTCTCTTGCCTTGGGGAAGCAAGTTTCTCACCTTACTCCAGGCCCTGAGCTTAAGATTTCTTTGCTTATTTTGTTTTCCTTTTTCTTTGCTCTTAAAACCTTTCTCTCGTACTGGGGAGGGAAGTTTTCTTACCCTGCTCTAGGGCTTGAGTCGAGAATTTTCTTGGTTGGGTTGTTTTTTTTTTTTTTTCTCTTAAGAATCACTCTCTCACTCCTGGGGAAGGAAGTTTTCTTACCTTGCTCTAGGCCCTGAGCTTAAGATTTTCTTTACTTTTTCTTTTGTTTTCTTTTCTGTTCCAAACCATTCTCTTGCCCTAGGGAGGGAAGCTTTCTTACCCTGCTCCAGGCCCTGAGCTGTGAGAACTTTTAATGTTTTAATTGCATGAATAATGATCTGAATAAAAGGGGCAGAGGAGGACCCCCAAGGAAAGGAAGGAAGGATTTAGGTAGGAACACCTACATATAGGGAATCATCGCGGAAGCTGAAGCTGAAGCATCTTCACGAGTCATTGTTAGGGTGAGGACTCACACATAGCTTGAGGGGAAAACCATTGAACAACCAATACTACCCTCAGGAGTGAGGACACCCCTTTCAATAGTAGAAGGAAAGGAAGTAGAGAACAAGGCATAAGAGAAAACAGAAGTACTAATTTCAGCAGTAGAAGAAGAGGAACTAGTGAGCAGAGGGTCAGAAAAAGAAATCAATCCAAGTGCACTTGCATAAGGAAACTTGGGAGGATTTGCTTCACCGCGTGATTAGGGAAGTGTTGTTAAGTGACCTCAACCATCAGTTGTTATACAAAAGGAACTTGTTGAAATTCTGAGTGATTATTGGAGAATATTCACGGCATGTCCAACCTCCTCAAGTGAATTCCCAATTGGGGACATTAGAGGTGATGCACTGATGAAGAACATTCCATTGACCACTTTGCCTAACTTCCATGGGCTTTCCTTAGAAGATCCAGACACAGTTTTGTTCGAATTCGATATTGTCTTTAGGGGATACAACAACGTAGTTGATGCTCAAAAATTCAAAACATTTCCTGCTACTCTAAAAGGGACAACTCCGTGATGGTTTATGGGTCTGGGTGGAAAATCTATCTCCTCATGGGATGAGATGAAGAAATATTTTATGGAGAAGTACCAAGATTATTATAAATCCTGGTATATAAAGGAAGAAATTTATAAATTTATGCAGAAGGAGGATGAGAACATGGAAAATTGTGTGGAGCATTTCAAATATAGCCTACAAAGATCTGGCCATAGCGACCTGGATAAGGATATCTTGAAAATTATTTTTCTCTGGGCCCTAAGGGAGGACTCTTTGGATACTTTGAATATAGTGGGGAAGGGTGATATATCTAAGGAGGATTTTGACTCTATCTATGAGTTATGCATTCAATGCTCACGAGGGGCTGCAAGGAATAAGCAAGGGATTCTGACCTCCAAAACATCTAGCAAAGGAATTACAAAGGAAGAAATCGGGAATTTGTTGGATAACTTGAAGACCAACATCCTGAGTACACATTCCTCTCAGGTGGACATGTTACAGGAAAAGAAAAATAAAATGGAGTTAGAAAGGACTATGGCCATCTTCTGCCCTCAGTGCAGGAAGAAACATCCATTAAAGGAATGTCCATTAAATACTCTGGAGACTTGTTCAATATGTTAACATGATCACTCCACTAGTTCATGTCCATCTCTTCCTGGGCTTAAGGAAGTATTCTAGGGAACAAATGAAGGAGTAGGGAAAATATGCTTTATGCATTCCAAGAAACCATGGTAGCCACGACCACCAAGCCCAAATCAAGGTATGTCTCAGGACCTTTCTCATTATTTTAGCAATTTAAATATGGGCCCTCAGTCAGCACCTCTTTCACAATCATGGCCTCAATTTTATCAATATCTGCCTTGGCAGTCTTGGTTCTCTCAGTCTAGTTCCAACCCTTCATGGTCTTAGAATTGGTGAGGGCCTTCCCCTCCTCCTGGTTAATTCCATCAGCCTATGCAACAAAAAGAGTTACAGTTGCCTTCCAACATTCCCTCGGGTACCCCTCCTCATCCTCAACTTCCTATCCAAACTAATCCAAATCCTAATAATAAGGGTGTTCAGTAGAATGACACTCTCAACCTTTGTTTGGTCTAAAATGCGGATGCAAATTAGAGTTTCATTTACTGTCAATCCGGGTAAGTAAACTTCGAGGATCATCCAATATATATGGACTTAGAGACAAACTAAACTAAGCTAGGTGAAGAAATGCCAAAGCTCCCTTACAGGAATTCTTTCATTGGGATGTCCAAAACCTATTTAGTTGTTTAACAAAATGAAATCTAAAGACATTGTGACAAAGTGTAAGAAATATTAAAGCTCCCTTACAGGAGAATCCACAAATTCACTTAAAAATACTAAGAATTAATAATGTTTTGGAAAACACAAGGATAACCATATAATAATGAAAGTGAAGCTAATGTGATGACATGGTGGTGGAATAGAGGTGAGAAAATGTGTGAATGGAGAGAAAGTGGATGTTGAATGGAGTGAAAGTGGATGTATTTTAAGGATAATTCTTAGGCCCAACAACCTTCCTTCATATAGCATTTCTACCGTAGAATGTAATGAGATAAATTTGTGATCTGGTCGGGTAGTGAATGCTCAGACTTCACCAATTATCGTTGAACATATTGGTGATGAAGATATAGAACTAGAATCCCAAGTAGCCAGGAATGAGTCAAATCAGAATTCTATCAAACACCCCCCTCCTCATTCGAGTTCTACTCAGGGCTGCCCAACTAATCCACCTTATCCCAAGAGATTAGCCCTGAGTAAACATAATCCTCAACCAGAATTTGAGCTTTTAGGGGAATTGCAAAACCTGTTTGTCAAAATTCCCTTATTCCAAGCTATGAAGGATGTGCCTATTTATGCTAAGAAAATTAGAGAATACTGTTCCAAGAAACTTGGAAAGAAAACAAAGGATCTGATTACCATTCATGTTATGGGGAAGCTATCAGACATTATGTTGGGACAATCTATACCTATGAAATATGGAGATCCAGGGAACCAAATTTTGATAGTGTAGATTAACGGGATTGACATCTCGAATGTTTTGGTAGATTTTGGGGTTATGATTAATGTTATCACATATGAAACTATGCTCACATTGGGTCTACGAAATATGAAGCCAAATCCTACTGTCTTGGAATTATCAGATAGATCTACAGTAAGATGGAAAGGAAAATTGGAATACATAACCATTTTAGCAGACTCAGGGCGTTATCCCGTTGATCTTCTGGTATTACATACATAATCACTAGATGGTGGTTACCCTCTGACTTTAGGAAGACCTTGGCTTGCAACTGTAGATGCCTATATCAAATGTCGGTAAGGAAATATGGTGATATCTAATGGGGAAAATACAAAGAACCTTATTATTTACCCCCTTGTAGAACCAAGTTCATCAGGTAAGGAAACATTTAAACAAAATTCCTTACCTTTAGAAGGACCTGAAGCTGAAAGTGAGGAAACAAGACCAATCCTTACTATTAGTCAAGCCCTCTATTTTAAAAATGAAAAGAAATATGATACTATTAATACTTTTATCAGTAGCCCGCATGTCGTTTCTGATACAACTCATCAATTTATAGCATCTGTTATGAGTTGTGAAACGCAGGAAACTATTGAATCAGGAATTGAAGACACAGATATTCCTGTAGTTGCACCTTGTGACAATATCCCTATAGAAATTGAGCCAAGGAAGGCATTGAATATTAACCCGAATATTTCACCATCCCATATCGAATAGCTCCTGAAAATTCTTCATGAACATAAGGAAGCATTCGCATGGGACTATACAGATATGCACTCATCATCCCTGCTGATTTATGCACTCATAATATATACATTAAAGAAGACTATCGACCTATGAGACAACCCCAGAGAAGGATGAATTCCGCCCTAATTTTTTTTGTCAAAGAGGAACTTCAGAAGTTACTGGATGTAGGATTTATTTACCCTATCTTGGATAGTCAATGGGTGTCCATGCTAGTTATTATTCCTAAAAAGAATGGTAAGTAGCGGATTTGTGTGGACTATAGGGAGTTCAACAAAGCAGCCTTGAAAGATCATTTTCCCTTACCCTTAATTGACCAAGTCCTTGATATTTTAGCTGGGTGTTGTGGCCACAACCACCACCCAATCAAAACCTGCCTTGGTAGCAATTTTGAATGGGTCTCCTAAAGTTGATCTTTCACCTCTCCGAATTATCTATTTTATCCCAAAGAATTTAACTTGTTACCGAGTCAAATCTTCAATTCCTAATGGTTGATCCCTCCTCTTTAAATATATGCCCCATGATTCATCTCTAGCCCTTCCTAACCCTCCATTCATTTCCTCCATTGGGACCTTTCCAACCCTCAAAAACCTTCTATTGCACCTTACTCCCATTATAACCCTTTACAATGGAAACACTTCACAAATATGCATAAATCACCCCTTTTTTGGCCTATCACAATCAACACTACGCACTGCTCTCTTCCTGACTCGACAGCATTATCAACCCAAATTTATATATTTTAGGTCCAGAGCCATATCGCACATTGCTATCGGTGGATCCGGGGCTTATATAAAAAGCACACCGCTATACTCCGGACTCGATCACATTATTAACCATATTTCATATATATATCAGGTCTAGAGCTATATCGCATATCACTATTGACTAGGTCCAACACTTGTATATATATAGCGTACCATTGTTTACCAGACCCGATGGCTTTATTAAACATGATATATATGTTTCGGGTCTGGATCCCCATCACTTATCATAATCGGCAGGGTCCGAGGCCAATATATAAGGCACATCACTATCACCCAGACCTGTCGATAATTATAGGCTTTGGTATATAATTTTGAAGTCTGGCTGTACGACCAGGCTGCGGGATTTCACGTATATTCCTGTGTATTCGATAAAATGTTGTGGTCGTGATTTTTAATGGAAAATCCCATATGGTGGACCCAATAGGGTATAGGCTCTAGTCTATAATCTTTCAAGTCTAGATTTTGGATCCGGTTATGTGTTATGCCATGATTTTCAATGTAAATCAGATTTGCACTCGCGGGACTTAATCAATGCATAAACTAAAAACCAGGGGCCGATTCTTTCACATTTGATGTTATAAACATTTAGTGAAGGCAAGATTCATGTTTTGTAAGCATGTTTGCCATATTTCTCACAATCATAGCTGATATGAATTATTTCTGCAGGCAAATTCGAGTAGACTCGGTGACGGATAAATGGAAGCTATATCAAGATGAAACATCTGTACCACTAGTGTCAATATTGCAAAAACACACTCTACAAAAGGGAATACAGACTTCCATAGTGCATAATGAAGGCACTCTCTATGTTTAGCAGAAGCATTAATGACAACATTGATCCATCAAGATGTCATTACTTCCAAACACACGTTTAATCATGCCAAATGTGGGATGATGAGCACAGTGTTTTCAATTTCCTTCAGGAAATAATAAGGGATAACATCCACTTTATACAGGTGTGAAGAGATGGCAATCAAACATTCTCTTTCAATCAACATCTATTCATCCCTCAGGAAACGAAGCGCTAGAGTGATAGGAAATGCCCTCTATGTGTCAGCAATGACATTGATTGTTCAACATCTGTGTGTTCTGATCTGTATACTCAAGAGAACAAGGGGAAGGCGAAAGGATGAAGGGAAGACCGAGAATCATTTCCATGTGCATAGTATTACCTCTGAATAGGAGATGTGGGCTTTTTTTTGTTGGAGAAAACAACTTTGATTTATTATGAATAAAGTATATTGTTTGGTTCAATGAGGAGCCTTTTGTTTCAGATTTAAGATCCTTTACTTTTATGTGTTTTGAGACAAGGTGTTGTTGCTGGCATAAATACAAATGTGTTTTGTTTTTGTGCATATTGATAATAATACAACCTATAATTAGCCTTGGTTGTTTGAATGTAATTCTTCATCATAGTTAATTCATATGCAGTCCTTAATTCAAAACTATGTTAGACATCAGTTGCAAGCTTTACTTCTATAAAAAGGAATGTGTATTCCTATATGAATGACTGGATTGCAATTAAGAATTGATGCAACCTTGTTCTTATGTGAACTAGTAATTGATTCATTTAGACTTGGAATTCATATATGATGTTTAACCTCCCTTTTGTCATGCTCCTGCAAGATAGACTAGGATAGTTAGGGCATATACTAGAGTAGTTAGAAGAAGTATAGATAGGATTCAATACATAGAGGTTAGCTATTTTATTTTGTTGATTTAATTGAAGTCTTCCCCCCAGAAGCAATCTTTCAATGCATTTAATAGTTTATGGGGTACCTTAAAACTCATTGGAACTAGCCATTCCAAACAAAAGCAGGGCTAATTGGGGTCTGTGATCGGGTTAATTCCCCTTGTTGGTATAGAGAAAATTCGCCATGTCAACAAATTGGTGCTAGAAGGAGACCTTGAACCACCGTCCATAGCTTTTCAAGATTTCATTTGTAAATTCCACGCATGGATTCAAAAAGATTAATGTATAGATCGTAGAGGTCGAAAATATCATTCCACCCATTTGAAAGAGCCTCATTTCGAAGAAACAAAGACCCTTCTAAGTCCTGTTTTTGGGTCACCCAAGGAAGAGAGACTATGGGAGTACCCTGTCACTCAGGAACAACTAGTCAGAAGACTTACTCGGGCTTATGCTTGTTCCCTATCACAGCTCCCTATATTTCAGGGTCTATCACATAAACAAAGAGACATCTACAACCCCTTCTCTTGAAGATATTGTGCTTGATTCTTTGTAGAGTATCGACTCTCCTCGGGAAGAAATTCCTGAGGATTCCCTTTTTGAAGACAATCCTTGACCTGATTTGGAAAATCCTAATGAAGAAACCCTCAACCAGAACCTCCATATCCATAACATCGCTAACGTTTCTCCTCTGGGTGGGAATCAACCTCTACTTCCTCCTCCGGGTGGGAATTAGCCTCCACCACCTCCTCTAGGTGGGAATCAACCTCCACCTCCTCTAGGAGCACTCCTCCCTAGCTTGCACATGATGCCGTAGTAGTATCTAGGCAGCAACATCCCTTACCCAATAATGCATAAATATTATTGCCTAAATTCGACCTGAGAGGGGAGACACCGTTGATAACCATATTCAATCTTTCTTCCTAGTCGTGTGCATGTTAGGGGTAGCAGATGAGGATGTGGTATGTCGCTTATTCCCTTTCACTCTGATTGGTGCAGCCTCCACATGGCACTTTAGCTTGAGAATAGGATCGATCACCTCATGGGCTGCCTTTCAGCAGGCCCTTTTAGACAAATTTGGCAATGACAAAACACCTGCGGCTTTAGTTTTAAAACTATCCCGTTTAAAAATGGAAGCCAAAGAAAAGGTCAAGGATTTCAATATCCGATTCAACACCTTGTTCAATAGAATCCCAGCTAACGCTATACCTACTGATGAGGTGCTCATGGAATTCTACATCATCCCTCTCCCTATCCCTACTGCGATGTGGGTCAAGAGAAGTAATGCACAAACCTTACAAGGTGCTATCGATGAAGCAATAAAAGTCAAGAATGAAATGATCAGTCTCATAACATGTCATCATACAACCGAAGGGAAGAAAGCCTCTCAGTCATCCAGGAAGAGTAATGGGAGTGATAACAAAGTGGCTGAGGGCAAAGAAAGGGACACTGCAGATGTGGAAGGCTTGCATTGGATCATTAAGAAACTGACAAACACAGTCATCGATATGAAAAGGAATTCTGGAGAGAGTACTAGTGGGAATGGAGGAGAGTATTACAATAGAAAACCCTTCAAACCTTTCTATTATAAGAAGACAGAAGGTGGTCAAGGTCAACTGGCATTACCTGCTCCACCTAATGAAGGGAATTTAAATATGGAAGAGCTAGATCTTATCATATTTCTCCTTAAAAAAGAAGAACCTATAGTGGAGCTGGAGCCAAAACAAGAAGAATATCAAGTAGAAGATCCCTTGGACGAAGAATCTCAAATCAATGTACTGTGGGATTTCTATACAAATGAGAATGATGATGATGAAGGAGATAGTATGGTAGAAATCCACACTAATGAAATCCACACACGAAGTAAGGGGCCATTTGCAGGTGTGATGAAGCCTGTAGACCAAACAAAGAAATATGTCCACCCTTTGAAGGCACCCACTCCCAAAGTTCTTGTTGAGAAGGGTAGACCAAGTGGTTAGTCCAAGAATACCCCAGTGGAAAACCATCCAGAGAAATATAATACAACTCCCACTGCAACGAAGGCGACTCAAAATGGTAAAATCTCACCTAAGAACAACAAAAATGGTATGTTTACTTTGCCCTATCCTGTTTATAACATTGATTACAATATTGTGGATGATCTTAAGAAATCTAGGGCTAATATCACATACTTTGATTTGCTAAAATTAACGCAGCAAAGAGATATGCTCCTGAAAGCTATGAATGAGCGGAACTACAAAGTTCCCACCATCCCAAGCAGCCAAACCAAGAAGTTAGTGTCCAGACTTGTAAACACTTCCATTATAGCCCAAATGTCATCTGCTATGGAAGCCACTCTGTCCAAAATGTATCGAAACCCCCAAGATGTCATTGCTGCCATGATAGGGAGAAAATCAAAATCCATGACTCCACCTTTCCTTATCACATTTGAAATCTTCAACATGAACATACACAATTGCTTGGTAGATTCTGGTGCCTCATCCACTGTGATGCCTTATGCTGTTGCTAAAAGACTGCATGCGGTACTTGAGAAAACTGGGACTCAAATTATGCAATTGGATAGGACAAATGTGAAATTAATTGGAGAATTGAAAGATGTGTTGATTCGGATGGCTGCTAAACCACAATATACACAAGTCATTGATATAGTGGTAGTCGATATACCCGAGGCTTATGAAATGCTGCTTAGTAGGGAATGGTCAGTAAAACTGAATGGATATTTCTCAGCTGATTGGTCCCATCTCTTGCTGCCTCAGAAGGGGAAGGGTGATATACTAAGAGTTGACCGAGAAAGATACATGAAGTATGTGGTGACAGAATTAAACGGCCCCAATGAACCTGTAATGTTTACCAATTCTATCCTGGGAACTATAGTTTCAATGTTTATGCTACGAAAGCCTGTTTTGGAGAATTCCATGCAGAAATAGTTGAAGAAACTCTGAAAAACACACAGTTGGAAGCTCTCCCCCGTAATCCAATTGAAGAATTATCCTGTATTATAGTAGATGATAAGACTCATTTTGTAGGTAGAAGTTCAATTGATGTAACATTAGATTCTATATTTTGGACACTCTATTTTGATGGCTCTAACTACCTTGAAGGTGCAGGTGCTAGGATCATTCTCATTGACCCGCAAGGGAACCAAAATTTGATGGCCATCTAGTTGGAGTTCACGTGCACCAACAACACGGTAGAATATGAAGGCTTGCTGCAGGGCCTAAAGAAAGCCATTGATATGAAGGTGAAAAACCTTAAAGTTTTGGTGACTCATAGATAATCATGGATCAGGTAAGGAAAAGGATACACTGCAATTCGCAACACCTGGTAAGGTACCAGCATGAGGTATGGAGCTTAATTAACAGTTTTGATTCTTTTAATATCACATACATACCTCGAGGGAAAAACCAAGATGTCGATCTGATGGCTAGTATGGTTGCTAAACTTTTGCTTGATTTTAGATTGAAGAAGAATAAATGTTATGTTGAATTTATTTTTAGACCATCCATGCCTGATAACATCTCAAATTGGCAGGTGTTCGAAGAGGATGAGAAAATCCTTGAGTTCTTGCACTGCGAGAAGACATTCAAGAATGCAGTGATTGATGAAAAAGAGCATGACATGCTTATGAACGAGAGGGAGATGAGGAAAAGGATCAACCCAATGTGATTCTCAAGCCAGTTGTTAAGATGGAGCACTTGTATGACTTGCATGATATATTCAAGAAGCTAACTAACTACAAAACACATAGCTCATCCATGAAGTATGAATCGGCCAACCTTGGAACCAAAGAAGACCCAAAAAGTGTCAATTTGGGCTTGGGGTGCTCTCCACAAGAAAATGTTGCATTTGTCAAGCTATTTAAAGAATACAAGTACGTCTTTGCATGGACATATGGAGACCTAAAAACCTTTGATACCAACATTATGCAGCATGTAATTCCTTTCGAAAAGGAGGCTAGGCCCTACCAACAAAAGCTTCGTAAGATGCATCCAAGCCTAGAACCGTTGGTGAAGAAAGAATTAAACAAAATGTTGGATGCTAAAATCATCTTTCCTGTCAGACACACATGTTGGGTAGCCAATCTCGTGCCAGTAAGGAAGAAAAATGGAGATATCAGGTTGTGTATTGATTTCAGAAACCTGAACAAAGCATCGCAAAAGGATAACTATCCTGTCCCTTCTATGGAACACATTCTTCAGTGCGTTTCTGGGTCTGAAATGTTGTCCCTATTAGATGGGTTTTCAGGATATAATCAAGTGTTGGTATCTGATGGGGATAAGCTTAGGAAAACCTTTAACACTAAATGGGGCACTTACGCATATCGTAAAATGCCTTTTGGACTTATTAATGCGGGCACCACATTCTGGAGAGCCATGGATATAGCTTTCCGAGGGTTGATTAACAGATCAGTAGTGGTTTACATGGACGACATCACTGTGTATTCATATCATAGAAGGGATCATATTCATCACCTGAAATAGATTTTCGAAAGATGCCGAAGGTATGGAATATTGTTGAATTCCAAGAAAAGCGTCTTCATAGTCGTAGAAGGGAAACTACTTGGTCATATCCTCTCTGAAGAAGGGATTGCTATTGTTCCTGAAAGAATAGAGACCATCATGAGAATACAACCCCCTGCAAATAAAATGACAATGCAATCTTTCTTTGGGAAGATAAATTTCATTAGAAAATTTGTCTTAGGTTTCACGGAAATAGTGTGCCCCATGCAGCTAATGATGAAGAAAGACGTTGTGTATAAGTGGAGCGATGAAGCCAAGAAAGCATTTCAGTGAATCAAGGAAGCCATCGTAGAAGCTCTTGCATTGGTCAGCCCCAATTTTGGCAAGGAATTTTTCTTGTACACTTTTGCTTCTGATGTTTCATATGCTGCGGTTTTCACTCAAAAAAATGTTGAAGGCAATGAAGTCCCTATTTCTTATATGAGCTCTAGTCTCCAGGGAGTAGAATTGAACTACCTAGACGTGGAGAAACAAGGCTTCACAGTTTTCAAGGCCATAAAAAATTTCTGCCCTTATTTACTAAAGGCCAGGACTAAAGTGATTGTTCCCCACCCTATTGTGAGAGGCCTCTTTGTGCAAAAAGAAGTGGGTGAATGTAGAGGAAATTGGATAACCGCACTTCAAGAGTTTGACCTCGAGAAAGTAGGGGCACCCGAGGAACCAAAAGCACAAAACCCACAGAATGCACAATTGGAATTTAGGGAGGAGCCCCTATGGATTAATGAAGTGCTGATGTATGAGCGTGAAACATCAAAGCCCCTTTTGGACCCCGAGTCATGGTATTACGACATATGCTTCTATCTCACAAGGGGAGCATTCCCTGAGCACATGGATGCATCATAAAGGAGAGCGCTGAGATTGAAATCTAATCAGTATCACTTGGACAATGACATAATATATAGGAAAAATTTTGATGGAATATTGCTGAGGTGTTTGGAAAAGGGTGATGCCGGTCATGTCTTGAAAGAAATGCACGATGGCCCAGTAGGTGGTCACCATAGCGGGGAGACCACTACTCACAAAATATTAAGAGCTGGATATTATTGGCCCACAGTGTTCAGAGACTCGCATGCCTACGCTCACAAATGAAAAGTGTGTCAAACCGTTGCAGGACGAGAAAGAAATCCAACTGTTCCCCTCAGGCCTGTTATGATTTATCATCCATTCCAACAATGGGGCCTAGATGTCATAGGCAAGATCACTCCAAACTCTTCACAGTAGCATAAGTATATACTCATAGCGACCGACTACTTCACTAGATGGACCGAAGCCATCCCGCTTCGGAGGGTAAACGAAGACGAGGTAATATCATTTATTGAGAAATTCATTATCAACAGGTATGGCATCCATGATGCTCTCATATTTGATAATGCTTCCTACTTTTCATCACTGAAACTGACCAAATTTTCTATTGATAAATCAATTCACATAAGGTATTCATCAAACTATTGCCCCCAGGGAAATGGAGTTGCGGAGTCCTCAAATAAGAACCTCATACGCATAATCCGTAAGTTTGTCACAGACAACCAGAGGAACTGGCACAACGCTCTAAAAAATTCCCTTTGGGCTGATAGGGTCACCCCAAAAGTGGCCTTAGGAAACTCCCCATACTTCCTCGTCTATGGACAGGAATCCATCCTGCCTCCCAATATTACCCTTCCCTCTTTACAGCTCTCCCAAGCCTCAAGAGGGACCCCTTCAGCCTTACTCCAAGAAAGGATCAACTAACTAGTGAAGTTGGAGGAATTGAGAGACAAAGCCAAAAATAAATTCATAAATCATCAAATGATTGTGAAGAGATGGTTTGATCGCTATCTGGCAAGAAACAAAGATTACCAAGTAGGAGAACTAGTCCTGAAATGGGACAAGTTGAATGAACCAAAAGGCAAACACACAAAATTCCAACACTTATGGTTCGACCCATTCCAAGTTGAAGAGAAGATTGGTCAAGGAACTTACAGATTGAAAACTTTAAGGGAGAAACTAAAAAACTCCCTGTTAATGGCCAACATCTCAAGAGATACTTCCAGTAGCCACCACATGGTGGTTACCTCCTGAATAGGTTAGAATTCATTTTTATTTTTGCTGTTAGTTTAGTTTCATTTCTATCTTTTCCTTTCTTGTTTTTCAAACAAAGTTTATGTTCTTTCTGTTTTGAATTATAGTCCTTTTCATCCAATTGATTTTGGTCCTCCAGTCTCGTTTTTACCTTTTCAGATTGCCTTCATCCACCACCTTCAACTCTTTCCTCCCTCATTAACGTGCTGATGAGTTTGCTGATCCTAAATCCATCATTACCTTGCAAATCAAACAGATTTTCAATGAGCCCATGGGAACTGGAAGATTAGTGGTGGAATTCAAACCGAAGCCACTCATTGGCATCTATTGGGAACTAGGTGAGATATGTTAATAACTTGGATATCTGGAGCATGTAAGGGCATCTTTATAAAACAAAAATATGTATAGCTACAGCTGGACTGGCATGGAGGAACGTTGCATTTTAATAAATCCCATTCAAACCTAGCCTATACTTGCTTGTAAGGTTTACAGTCATTCTCCATTGGTCCCATCCACCACACTAAATTGTCCAATACCTATTATCTACAAGTAAACCTCCTTTCATGGGCTAAGCCCACTGTCATATAACCTGTGGCAAATCTAATTATGCTCTAGTCCTTGTACCAATCTGGAAGGACATGTTGTTTGGGAAGCCAGTTAGAGTAAGGACTATTGCTGGACTCAAAGTACTGGTTGACATAGCAAGCCCAACCTTGCTTAAGCGGTTTAAAAATATGGCATGATCCATGACTGTGCCCCATTCAATCATATGAAAATATAGCACTGAAATTCTCATATAAAGTGCAGATAAACATATCTACTTCAAGTTTGATGAGCAATAAAGAGCTGAGGTACACACCTAAACAGGTATTGACAGACCAGTGATGGCCCCAAAAGGACTTTTGAAAGTAGAAAACAGGTAAAGGAAGGTCAATAAATCCCATAATACTACCATTGGAGAATGCATGTCAAAACCCTATCAGTAAGTAGAAGCTATTTGTCTCTATCCCACCTGAAGCAATTAATGTTGAAGTGGAACCCATGCTTGTCCATCTATACAGTTTGCATTTCAGGTTTATCTTAACACCCTGATGTTTTAGTGATCCAAGGTTTATTTGGAAACAGAGATAACTGGTTCGCTCAAGGTTCGCCATTTGTTGTGGCCATAACCACCACCCAATCAAAACCTTGTTGGCATTATGATTCTGGTTTGGTACTATGGCTCAGGTGTTGTACTTGATGGCAACTCACTCAAGTGGCAGATCTCAGTATAGGCTCTCAAAATCATGGAAAATAAGATACCGCAGGTGATACTAAGAGAAGTTGCGGACTCGCATGTACACCGACCAAGAAGTGTGGACATACACGCAGGTGATCCGTTCAGAAGGTGCAGACCCCAGTTCACTCACTCCAATGCAGAAAAGCGCGTGCACGTGGGAATCTTCATGAATGGTCCATGGTATTTAGCCCGACATGTTTGATCCTATGGTTTTGGTCCGTGGTTTTTCATCTAACAGTATTGATCCAAGGTATTGGGTTCCTAGTATTGAATACCTATGGTTTTGGACCATGGTTTGAGTGAAGGCTTGCCTATAAAAAGGGAAGGAGATCATTTGGCTAGACATATTTTTGAAATTTGAATATCTTAAGATCTGAAATTTTGGGTGATTGGTTTTAAAAGCTAGATCTAAATCAAGGAGAAAACTTAAGGCAAATCTATTGATAAGTCGTGATCTCTCAGGCGCATGAACAGATCTGTGGATCTGACTGACTGTGGCACATTGAAGGACTGTTAATTTGGCCCTAATCAGAAGTTCGCAGGTGATCCACGGTGTGAGTGTGGGGGTACGCAACTTAGGAGAAAGTGTAGTGCGGGGGTACGCAGCACAGCAGAAGGCACAGTGCGAGGTACGTAGCACAGGAGAAAGCGCAGTGCGGGGGTACGCATCGAAGCAGAAGGCGCAGTGCGAGGTACGTAGCGCAGAAGAAGGCACAATGCGGAGGTACACTATCAGTCAGACAATGAAGGTGCGGATCTGAGCAGAAGTACGCAGAGCAGAAGACCGACCAATGCGGATCTGCACAATTTAGACTCAGAAGGGCTACGGATATTTGTAGGCCCCTCTTGGT
>APFE030908407.1:32466-46252 GCA_000404065.3 Pinus taeda | reverse complement strand
GGGACTTGTCCCCCCCTGCGGGGGTCCGGGGGGGCTGATCCCTCCCAGCTGGGGGGTCCGGGGGCCAGCGGTCCCCCAGCGGGGGTTTGGGGGTAGTGCCCCTAAAGCTAAAAACAAATGTAAAATTTCCTTGTAAAAGTATAGTAATTTCTAGTCAATCTAGGTCGTTCATTAGGCAGATGATCTGACGGTAGAACTTATGTAAAGTGGAAGGCCAGTGGGCACACATGAATATGAAGAGACATGCTAGTTGAAAATTCATAGGAAGTTGAATAGTCATGAGGGATGTCAAAGATTCACAAGGGTCAAGCATCACCCCTTGGTTATATATACCCCCTCATTATATGAGAAAAATGATTTTCACCTTGGCTCCCCCCACAACACATTAGAGAGATAAACTTGTTCTTTGAGGAGAAAGGACTGGCTCTAATGTCCCACTATTGGGCTTAGTCATGTACAATGTAAATATGTGTCTTTGAAATTTTTCTTAATTATGGAGGCCTTTTCAGGGCAACACTTCCATGAATGACTTATGGATGTCTGTAAGACTATTCTATGAGCATTTTTATTTCATGTTTGTTTTCACATGTACTAAGATAGTTGAATTATTTAGGTTGTTTTAGTGCTTATCTTGTTGGGATTTCATTGTAATCGTTTTTACTATTGTGTCATCCTTGTCGACTGTTCTGCAGGATACAAGACAAAATTTTCCTTACTCATTGGTTGTAACGACCCTCACATCCACCATGGACTACTCCACTAGATGGTAGACAAGTATTTCCTTGTTCATTGGTTGTAATGACTGTCGCATCCACTGTGGACTATTCCACTAGATGTTGGGCATGTTTTTCTATTTCATGTGTGCCTCTTCTTAGGTGGTACTATTAAATCTCACTTAGAGGCTCACTTTCCTCCCCCATTTTTTTACAATAAGAGAACCTAGACACAACTGCACTGCACACTCACCTTGATGTTGAAAGATACCATTGCATCACTTTTTTGTGCTGATAGCTAGATCCAAGGAAATTATTTGAGGATCTGGCAACCATGCCTTTATACCTGATGGGAATCCTACACCAAATGGTCTAAGGTCTAATTGCGAGTTCATATTGGGGAGATCCCTTTGGTTGATGGGTTTCCAACACCGTAAAAAAAATGGTGCCAGAAGGAGGGCTAGATGAGAGGTTGTGCCCGTTGAGTCTGGTTTGAATCTCTTATTTAAAATGGATCTTCCCCAAATCATAATCCTCAGTAAGCTAGTCCATTTCAGCAGTGTCATGTCAAGTTGTATCATGAGTTTTCAAAGGCCACATCACTATTATGAGCCATGTATATTATGTAAAGTGGAAGGCCAGTGGGCGCACATGAATATGAAGAGACATTCTAGTTGAAAATTCATAGGAAGTTGAATAGTCATGAGGGATGTCAAAGATTCAAAAGGGTCAAGCATCACCCCTTGGTTATATATACCCCCTCATTATATGAGAAAAAGAATTTTCACCTTGGCTCCCCCCACAACACATTAGAGAGATAAACTTGTTCTTTGAGGAGAAAGGAGTGGCTCTAATGTCCCACTATTGGGGTTAGTCATGTACAATGTAAATATGTGTCTTTGAACTTTTTCTTAATTATGGAGGCCTTTTTAGGCCAACACTTTTCCATGGATGACTTATGGATGTTTTTAAGACTATTCTATGAGCATTTTTATTTCATGTTTATTTTCACATGTACTAAGATAGTTGAACTATTTAGGTTGTTTTAGTGCTTATCTTGTTGGGATTGTGGTGTAATCGTTTTTACTATTGTCTCATCCTTGTCGACTATTCAACAGGATACAAAAAAACCTTTCCTTACTCATCGGTTGTAACGACCGTCACATCCATGGTGGACTACTCCATTGGATGGTAGACAAGTCTTTCCTTGTTCATTGGTTGTAACGACTGTCGCATCCGCTGCGGACTATTCCACTGGATGTTGGGCATGTTTTTTTGTTTCATGTGTGCCTCTTCTTAGGTGGTACTATTACCTCTCACTTAGAGGCTCACTTTCCTCTCCCATTTTTTTACAGCAAGAGAACCTAGACACAGCTATGCTGCACACTCACCTTGATGTTCAAAGATACCATTGCATCACTTTTCTGTGCTGATAGCTAGAGCCAAGGAAAAAAATTGAGGATTTGGAAACCATGCCTTTATACCTGATGGGAATCCTACACCAAACGGTTTGAGGTCTAATTGTGACTTCATATCGGGGAGATCCCTTGGTTGATGGATTTCCAGCACTGTAAAAAAATGGCGCTAGAAGGAGGGCTAGATGACAGATTGTGCCCGTTGAGTCTAGTTTGAATCTCTTATTTAAAATGGCTCTTCCCCAAATCGTAATCCCAAGATGTTTTTCTAAAGAGATTAACTGTACCATTCTTGTGGAAGTTATTCATGACTTGTCCAAATTTAAGTTTGATGGTGAGGGTGAATCAACTTTTCGTCACCATCTATTTTAAGTTGTCCGATTTTGTTTTTGTCACGGAATATGTTCTGAATATGTTATAGCTAGATTAATCACCCTCACATTCGAAGTTCATGTTAGTCAATGGTGTCATACATTACTCATTTATTATATGCAGTCATTCAATTATCTTGGCAAGTTTCTCTATAAAGATTTCGATAAGTATAACCACCAAGATGTATGTGAAATAATTTGTCGTTTAAGAATGAAGCTTGATGAATCAATTTAAGATTTTTCGGATTGGTTTCTTCACTTCTATTTCAAAATTCATGAAAAAAAATTAAACTCGTATTTCTTGAGACGAGAGTTTGAGCGCTTGGTTCATGTCTTCTTATACGATGAGCTTGAACCTCCTATTTTCCCTTCTTCCCCAACTCTTGCAAATCACGAGGCACCTCAAATTTCATAATATTAGTTTATTACACCTTTCATGCCTCATCCTCCTCCTTTTTCAGTCGCAATGTGGGTGCCTCCTTGCGATGACTGTAAAACTTGGAAATTTGTGAATCAAATCTCCAATCCATATTCTCATTCTTCTCCCACTTCAATGGACGAAATTCTAGAATGGCCCTTGAAGCCTACAATGAAGACTCACTCCTCCATTCTGAAAGAGGATGTCATTGTTCAGAACAATAATTTCAAGGCTGATCCAAATTTCTATTATCTTTTATCTTCTTCACATCATGACTCTTTGTACCATGAACCGCTTGGTCAATTTGCTTCACCAGGTAGTTCACATTCTCTTGATTCTCAAGTTGCTGACTCAAATTGCAATCAGGTACAAAGTAGTCACATTACACAATTAAAGGAGTAGAAAGGTGAGGGAACTTTCAATTTCTCCTCTCTATTTCAAAATCTTCCATGTCAAAACAATGAGTTTCCATTCTTGAATGATTCTCAATCCCCTAATCTCGGTGGAAAATATAGTAAAATAAATTCTTTCAATCAACCCCCAACCTTGGGTAGTAATCATACCAATGATGATAACTCCATTTTCGTATGTTGTGATGTATTCCCAAGCACATCATATGATCTTGCGGTTCCTAATGAAGATTTTGATTTAGATCTAGAATCTGCTTCGGTCAAAGAAAGTGTTCATATCAAAAATTCCCCTTCACCTCACTGTCCCTTCTGTCCTACCATTCGTAGCACATCCACTTGCGATGAATATACTCCATGTTATTTTGTTTCTTGATCCGATGAGTTATCCCCTTGATTGACACAAGACAGTGAGGTTTTCCATGATGAAATTGGAAATAGTCAAAACACAAAGAACTCTTCCCACTCCCCATCATCTCTTATTTTGCATGAAGATAACTCTTCAAATCAACTTTCTCATGAGATCTCACCAATTCATTTATCTTTGAATGTGTTATAATAAGAGCCTCTTCAATTAAGTAATCTGATTGGGGAGGGTAAAAAGTTCGGTGAGACCTGTGACATGGATGGTTTCCATCTGGTGAACAGTTTTGAAATCAACAACAACAAGTATCCTCAAACCATGCATGATTTGGTTCAAGCTTCAAAATGTGATTCTACAATATTGGAATGTTACAAGACCTGCTAGGGAGTTGAGGCAACCAAATTCCATTGATGGTTATGTCAGAATCTCACAACTTTGGTAAGCCCCTCGAACTAAATCATAG
This sequence comes from Pinus taeda, assembly GCA_000404065.3. Classification (NCBI taxonomy): domain Eukaryota; kingdom Viridiplantae; phylum Streptophyta; class Pinopsida; order Pinales; family Pinaceae; genus Pinus; species Pinus taeda. The sequence goes on along the minus strand of APFE030908407.1, from coordinate 42,101 downwards.
TTGGTTTCTCTGGCACAATCCATCTTTCTGCCTAGTTTCACTCAATGTGGATTTCTGCATGAAAAATATTTAGTATTTTAGGTGTGACCTTTCAAATTTTCAAGGTTTTACTTCTGACCAAATTCAAGAATCTATTACAGTTTATTCATATTCATGCAAATCTCTCACATCCAACTCGAGTTGGGAATGTCCATCTCTCATAAATTCATGGAATTATGAATTTGACCATCTCAAGAACTATCTTTACCCTCAAGAATAATACATATCGAATTTATCCCTCAATAGCCAGTCCCTTGGTCTTCTTGTGAATATTATATTGCAAGTCTGTATTCTCATCACACTAGAAATCTCCTTGAGCGATAAGAAATGCACAAGTTGTCACACGAATCAAGTTCTTCTCCATTCACCATGTCTCAACTGGTCTCATGCATTCGATGTGCTAACATTATCTTTAAACTCTTTTGATAATTATGATTCTTGCACACTTTGTAACCAGTTGTAGGAAGGTGGTTTTTCATATTAAGAACTTGGTACGATTGTTCATAGCATTTGCAGGATTGTTCAAATTATTAATATTTCTTTGATTCTTGCGAACTGGGAATATGGTACTTCAATTATTTCATCTGATAATCTCTCTATCTTGGGTGAATTTCATTCAACTTATCATTTTCCCACCAGCACATCCAATGACAGTTACTCCACCCCCCTTGATATTCATTGTTCAACATCTTTCTATTTAGATTTTTGTCAAGCAGGTGAGGCACTTCAACCTTCACTGATGGTTATGGTAGGTCCTCATTGTCTTGGCATGACTGTTGAGAATGTGTATTTTCCCTTACAAGATTCCCATCGTGATCCTGCTTCTCGAATCCAAAATTCATCTTTTCAAATATCACGAGGTTTTCAAGAGGTCCATCATGAATTTTACTTTCCAATAGTTGAATCATTGGAATAATATTACTGGGAAAGCTTTGTAGCAAACTACAAGTTTCAGTCTTTTCTCGTGCCTGCTAAGGAGATCAGTGTAGATGAAGACACATCTAGAAGAAGCTTCTGAGGTTTGTTGAAAAATGGTATTCATCAAAAAGGTGAGAATGTGAATTGGATAAGAGAAATGGGTGTGACACACCTTTCCGCCCATAGGCAAGACCTTCCTTTTCTTGTGCAAGTTTTTCAAGTTTTTTTATATTTTGTTGCACATTGATTTATATCTATTTTAATCGTTCATATCTTTGTGGATGCAGATCAGGAACAAATACAGTGGCTTCACTGGAAATTTCATAAAATGTGATCGTGACCTCCCAACTAATAGGTTAGGAGTAGGATTAGCTTCATCTTAGTTTTCCTTTTCTTGCACTCATTCTATGCTCGTTCCTCGTAGTTTATCCTTGTTTTTCTTATTCTAGTTCTACATCATGTTTGCTGTAGTCATTTTGTTCTCTTGTATTTTGATTTGATTTCCTGGTTCTGTGTGTTCTTTCTTTTTTCTTTTTCTTATTCCTTGTTTAGTTTTCCTTTTGGTTTTCATCATGCAAATATGTGTTGTGCCTTGCCTTGTTGTGGCTTCCGAGTGGCTGAAGTTGAAAGAGCCTTGTGACACTACAACACTTGGCTAGTCCTTTGTCTGTCTTCCTTGTAATTGGTTGTATCTTTATATGATGAAATTCTGATAGAAAATATGATCCATTCATAAGGAGAGAATTGGTCTAACCATGAACCTATGTCTAGTCTAGGAACCTCATGCCTATACTCAGTTTTATGCTTTGGTGTTTTCAAGCTTATCCAACTATTAGAAATGGAGAAGGGGAAAATATAAATGAGAAGACCTAAATCATAGGTCTTTATATGCTTCTCTAAAAGAACAAACTCTTCTTCTCTGAATAAGTTGGGATCCCTCTTCTGCTGCAAAATAAATAAGTGTCAATGCATATTTCTCTTTAAATAAATAAATAAAGTTGACAACTCCATCGGGGTACTATTCAAGCTCATTGGCAGTGGAGCAATTCTTGTTTTCCAGTATGAATTTGTCAAGGTACTATCTAGGCCTGCTTTCAGTAAAGAAACACCAAAGATGAAAAATGATACACAGAAAATATTAAGCTCGCGAGCTAAACTACCCTTCCCAGTTCGAAACACTGTGATCTAGTTGAATCTTATGTTGTGTTCAATTAAGAAGGTACAAAGGCGACCATGTCTTCCTATGGTGTAAGTGGAGAATCCAAAGTAATATGCACATTGAATCAATGCTCCCTAAAGGGCCAAGGCCCTACACTAAAAATGAACCAAGACAAAGAAGTTGGAATTCAACCAGTGTGTTGCCTAGTGTTGTAGCGATTGTAACACCCTCCAAAATTTTGGCCTACACTTGAAGGACCGCTTATCCTTTTCATATAATTACGTTTTCAATGCCATGCATGGTTGCAAGCACTGAAATTCATTCTATTTGTTTCCTCTAAGTGTCTTGCTCCCTTTCCCTTATTGGATCAATTGTCATATTTTTGCATGTTTGGTTGTTATGTCATGTTTGCAAACCTTTCTGGTGATATCAAAGGTTGGTTTTTATGTATATGAGTTTCTCTAGCCATGTAAACAGTTGTCGCACTCATAAAAAAAGTATTGAGCATTGTTGCACAAGTGTTGTCACGGTCATCCTAAAGTCTATCTCAAGTGTTGCACTTGTCTTTTCTTGTCATGAGATAGTCACTTAGAGAGAAAATCTTTTTTTTGTCCCAATGGTCTATGTTATCATGTCGTCAAAGTATGCTAAGTGTGTGATCATAGTTCAAGTTCATCACAAGTTCATATTCCTCCCACACTTAGCCATTTTCATAAAATCTTCGCGACTGGGTAACTCAGCTTAACCGGGCCCCGACTGAGCTATGCACTATGCAGTCTCAACCCTGAATGATTTGACCTTGCTAACTAGAACTACGCAGTGCATAGTCACTGTCTTCCATAGTAGTTGCACTGCACAATTCCAAAGTTTAGAAACATTCCTTGACACCCATAATTGTGCATCAATTCCTTCTAGTTCAAACTGAACTACACATTTCACACTTTCAATCCTCAACCTTTTCCTTTGCATATTGGAATCCCGTAGTGCATAGAGAAACCAACCTCCCTTGGCCTCTAGAACTACGTAGAAGTTTCCCTCAGTTTCCTCCCTTAGCCATAACTCATTATCCTCAAGAACCACAAAATTTTGGTTTCCAGGCCTCTCTACTACCCAATCCTCCTTGCCTATGAAAACTACATAAAACTGACCACCCTTGGCCTCACCTCGCACTAACCACTACTAACTTGAATTACACAATCTTGTCTCCTCGTGGCCACTGCAAGATTTTTCTCCTCAGTGAGGACTGTGCTCAAGAGTTCCTTAGTCAAGCCTAAGCTACACTCTACATAGTCTCAGTGATCAAGCTCTCTCCCTCCCAATAGGAACTACACAATGCGCAGTCACTGAGACCTGTCTCCTAGCCTATGACTTGTACCAAGCTCATTCCATGAATGAAAATGCACCATATTAGAGTAGGGACTTTTTGAATTGATGTTGTTCCATCATGAGTGAATTGCAGGAACATGTACACTCTCAAGTTATGGCGAGATGATGAAAAAGTAAAAGTAGGAGGGAAGCATGTCTAGAGACTCACTTGCCGCTAGACAGGAAAATGAGCTTTTTAAGAACAAGCAAAGGGAACACATGCATGCAACTACCTCTCAAGACCAAATATCATTCAATACCCTGCACCACCAAGCTATGTGGAGGAGAAGAGAAAGAACTTTCAAGAACACATCTATCACTCAACAATAACATCGACTTGACATTGCCACCTCAACGACCCAGTCCATGTCATCAATGTCATGTCAAGTCATGTCATGAGTAGTCAAAGGCCACATAACTATTATGAGCCATGTATATTATGTAAAGTGGAAGTCCAATGGACACACACGAATATGAAGGGTCATGTCAATTGAAAATTCATAGGAATTTGAATAGTCATGAGGCAAGTCAAAGAGTCACAAGGGTCAAGCATCATCCCTTGGTTATATATACCCCCTCATTGTATGAGTGAAAGAATTTTCATGTTGGCTCCTCCCACAAGACATTAGAGAGATCAACTATTTCTTTGAGGAGCAAGGGTGGCTCCAATGTCCCATTACTGGGGCTAGTGATGTATAATGTAAATATGTTTCTTGGAACTTTTTATTAATTACATAAGCCTTTTTAGGCCAATACTTTTCCATGAATGACTTATGGATGTTTGTAAGACTATTTTGTGAGAATTTGTATTTTATGTTTGTCTTCACATGTACTAAGATAATTGAACTATTTCGGTTGTTCTAGTGCTTATCTTGTTGAGATTGTGTTGTAATGGTTGTTACTGCTATCTCATCCTTGTGGACTATTATGCATGATACTAGACAAACCTTTCCTTACTCATCGTTTGTAACGACTGTCACATCCGCTATGGACTACTTAGTTGGATGGTAGATGGGTCTTTCCTTGTTCATTGGTTGTAACAACTATCACATCCACTCTGCACTATTTCGCTAAATGTTGGATAAGTATTTTTGGTTCGTGTGTGTCTCTTCCTGGGTGGTACTATTACCCCTCACTTAGAGGCTCACTTTCCTCTCCCCTTTTTTTGTATTAAGAGAACCTAGACACATTTGCATTGCACACTCACCAAACACACTCACCTTGCTATTTGAAGATACCATTGCATCACTCTCTTGTGCTAACATCTCGAGCCAAGGCATATCTTTGAGGATTCAGAAACTAGGCTTTATATTGGATGGGACTCCTACACCAAATGGTGTGAGGTATGATTGGGACTTCATATTAGGGAGATCCCCTTGGTTGATGGATTTCCAACACCATCAACAAATCCGCATCAGATTCATGTACAAATGACAATGATTCACATTCAATTTAGAGTTGAATGGATTCAATATTGAGGCACTTATTCCGCTAGAGATATTAAAGGAAACTCACCTCATTCACCTTCTGGGGTAGATACCATATGTATGGAAGATGTATGTTTCTTATGCAGGGTTGGTTTGCTAATGATTAGGTTTTTGAAATGGTGGATATGCTTTTCTATCAACTCATAGTTTCAATATATATTTGAATTTAAGATAACAAATTCTTACAAATACATTTCCCACTGGGAAATAGACTGTTAATAGTTCATTTAAAATGGATATATAATCATTGAATCTTAAATAATGAGGACTGTAGAGGACAATTATAGAACGCTCCAAGCCACCAACATTGCCATCTCATTATGGATTTATAAATATATAAAAAGACTATATATAAATTATTATCCACTGTTGGCGGAATTCAGTGAATACTTGTTATTGTTTTTCTTTTTAATGCATAGGAAAAAGTTCAGGCACGAGATTTTCATAAAATTCGATCAAAAGAGCATGAACACCAAAGTTCCCTATTATGTGTTTTAAATGGTAACTTAACTTTCCGTTTTATAGCTTCCTCACAAAGTTTTCTTTCTCCTAATTTGGAATGTGGTTGGAGCACTCTTGGTCTTGATATTCATTTTATCTGTTTGATATTTTGAAGGAAGTTTCTTTGAATTTTGGATAATTCTTCTTCATTCTCATCTCATAAGAGGTAAGTATTCCATGAAGCCTTTCCATGGTCAAATTTTCCAATGGAATTTCTTCTATGGGGGAGACATTGACATCAAGAAAGTGATCCAACACCTTTTGTATTACTACATTGTTAATTTGATCACCAAAACCTTTCGTTGCAGTTACAACTTCATCCACCCTCAGAAGGAAATTACCTATGTTTTCACCCTCATTCATTTTCAAGTTTTCGTATTGCATCCTGTAAACCTAGAGTTTGGCATTTTTAAGCTTTGTATACCCTTCAATGTTTTTTACCAGTGTGTCTCACATTTGTATAGTTGACTCATACTATATCACTTTGAAAACCCAAGATTTCATTCATAGCCCTAGCATTGCAATAGTAGAACCTCTTACCAACTTTGTCAATTAGAGGGTTTTTTGTGTTTTAATACCCTTTCAACACAATTTTCCAAATATCCATGCCAAGTGACATCAAGTAAGTCTTCATTATGATTTTACAAAATAAATTTTGTCTCGTTGAATAGAGGAGGTCATATTGAGAATGAACCAACCTTAATTGTCACTTTTCTTATGAGATCTTCCTTTTAATGGACAGGCTACAACTGAATGGCTATGTTACCAGTGTTGAACGCTGATAAGGAGGCCAAACCAATATTCTTATTACTTCACACTATAAATATGACATAAGCCCTTGCTAGGGAGGTTTTGGCCTAGGATTAGGATATGGTTGACATTAAGATGTTTTTTACATTGCAATTAGTTCACCATGGCTATGCTAAGGAAACAACAACCTTGATCCTTTAACCATATCTGGGGCAGGTAAATGATAACCTTAAGCTCTAAACCTAACTTCTCAAATTTAAGCACCATAAGAATATCCTCAATCCACCACACAAGACAATGGATGGGTTTTAAGGACTAGGCAATCATTAAAGAATGGAAACAAATGCCTTACAATTTTATTAAAAATTCTTGAGTTCAAAAGCTTTAAATGAGTCTTTGAACACACATGGGATCTTCCTAGTGGGATACAAATACCATGAATGAGGAAATTTCATGAGATGTATTTTTTATATGGGTTAATTTTACATTTATATTTATATATGAAAATTTTACATTTTCTTAATTGATTCACAAAAGTTTTAAATGATCAATGTATTATATTCTAGAAATGGCTAAATTTTCTAAGAAACTATATGAAATAATTAGAAATATGATTATTTTTATAAGAATATATTTTATGATTTGCAATTTAAGAATTAATAAAATTTAACAATGCTTTTACACTGAAGGTAAGTATGGATTCTAAAATTCTCCCTAGCGATGAATATATTTTTTGTATGATAAATGTACTTAGATGCATATAAACACACTTAGTTGGGAGACAACAACCTTAATCCCTAGTTAAACTTCTAGAGCTCAACATATACATATAACCTAGAAACCATGACAACAAAACTCTCCAAGGATGCTTAGGCATCTAAGTTTAATATGGGCACCATTACGAACTCTTGAACATCATGGATGCATTTCATTTTCTTGGCCATAGTCAATCGAGGGAGAAAGGACCTCCAATGCTAGATCTTTCTTCTTAGTCTCAAGCACCATGGAGGAGTCCTCCAAGCACCAAATTTAATCTCTATATGTTATCATTTTCCTCCAAGGGTGCTATAGGTGCCAATATTAGGGTAGTTGTGAACCAAGAATGGGTCTCGGGGTATAATCAAGTTAAAGGGATGAAAACAAGGTTCTTGAGAGCTAAATGTACAATTTCCTTGAAATTTTGCAGTTATTATAGTGAATATTTTGAAAATTTAAAACTAGTTTCTTTTCACTAAAACACAAAATTTAAGTACTTCAAATTTGCAGTGAAATAGAACAAAATTAAACACACACTCACACACAATTAAACACATTTTTTTTCTAAGGAACCCAACTAGGGAAACCCTCTTACAAAATACAACTAAGAAATTGATCTCTTACAAAATTGAGCGATTGATAGAAAAACTGAGAAATTGATTTCTTACAAAATACAACTCTTTCAATATGAAAGGCACACTTGTCTTCCCTACTTGATATAAGATTGAAACCCTTGCAAGATTGTTGATCTCTACTGCCCTCTACCTAGTACCAACCTATGCACAAGCTTCTCTTGCACTCTCTTCTCTCACAAGCTCCTCGCACAAACAGGTGCTTCTTATTGCTTGGTCTCATCAACTTATGCTCACTAAACTAATGCATAAACTTGTGCATTCATTCCTCCTTTTTAAAGGCAATTTAAATGGATACAATTAGTGATTTTTCTAATTAAGGAATTATTTTGTGATTGATTTAGTTAGAACGAGTTAACAACTCATGTAACTCGGCCTATTTCAAGTCAACCACTTGAAACTCAATCACTTGTGTTTTTCCTCAATCAAATCACACTAGTAAATCAAGGACTCGACATTGAATTTAAACACATCAGTTAACTGCATCCTAACTCATCCTAATGTTTCGGTATTGATTCCTAAATTATAGGAACTCATCTTAATTTATAAGGAATATCCTATTTTTTAGGAACTTGAGTCATGCATGAGATGGAACTTGTTTTGGCTCCTATGGTTAAGGCATAAAACAAGGTACCCTTTTCTTGCTAATATTTTCAACACTCCCTCTTAGCAAGGAAGGTGTTTGTGGAAGAACCTCATCCACCTTAATCTGTCTTCAACTCTACGAAGTTCTCCACTACTGCAACTGCTCCCTATAAACTAAAAGACTTCCCTGCTTTCTTTTGCAGAAATTTCTTTGAAGACCTATTCTTTCCCACCATGTTCTTCCAGTCCATAATCCTCCACTATTGATGATCATAACTCCTTCTGTGTCACTGAACTTTGGCTCACTGATCTTCACAATAACATGCCTCTATCTCCACTAAGAAGTCTACTCATTGGGTCTTTTGTATCTTTCCTCTTATCAATGGTTTGGCCATTTTCAACCCACTGAACTAGGGTTCCAAAACACTGCCTCCTAGCAACTCTTTAGTCCTTCAATGATCACTGTATATGAGGACTTCAAGGATTTCCAACTTGTTGGATGCTCCATAACACTGCTCCTAGTGCACATAAATCTTATGTGGAACTATGACACATCAACCCTATTGTCACTCTCCTCAAGGCCTACAGAACTGCCCACAAATAGTAAATTCTTTGACTAATCTAGGGATTGCAAATCAACCACTAACATTCCATACACTTAATGTTATTAAGCTACTTTAGATTTGTGACCAAACACCACTAGGGAAGTCTTCCACCTAGCAATATATATCCATAATATTTGTTTCCCTTGCATATCTAGGTTTCATTGTCAAATAATTGACAAAACTCATACCTCATGCATAGCCACTCCTTGAGATATATTTTCACTCATGGATCCATAAACTACTACCTTATTTTATTTTAGGATAGACCTATAATATACTATCATCAATGCTCCTTTGGAAACCATATAATAACCCTACCTCTGTCCATACTTTCACTCATCTTTTGGGATGACTTTAGGCTTGAGTGGGCTAACTATCCATAGACTGCAACATATTTAGAATAGGGCATCTGAATCTTTTGCTCAAAACTAAAATATGTTTGTTGGTTCCTTGAAATTTTTGAACTTTTATAGTGAACAATATAAAAACTAAAAACTAGTTTCTTTTCACTAAAACACATAAATTCTCTACTTCAAATTTGCAGTGGAATATAACATAATTGAAGACATACTCACACATAATTAAACATGGTGTTTTTCTAGGGAATCCAACTAGGAAAACTCTCTGCTTGATGAGAATTTTATTGATAGAAAATTTAGCAATTGATCTCTTACAAAACACAATTGTTTAAATATGAAAGACACACTTGATTTTACTTCTTGATCTAACCCTGTCATGCGGAAAGAGTTATTTTTGCGGACAAACCTAACCTCCCTAGGAGTCTAAGACTCTCTAGTGACAAACAAACCAAACAAGAGCAATCCTTCTCTAAACATAC
>APFE030908407.1:21998-32128 GCA_000404065.3 Pinus taeda | reverse complement strand
TGCAGACCTCAAGGTACTGACGATTTCTAAGTCAACTTTCTAGATAATGTGCTGATGTCGATAGAAAGCGACTCGTCAAGCCCATAACACGAAATCATAGTTCAAGTTGAAGAAATGTTGCTGCAAGGACTGACTCAATGATGACAAAATGAATGATAGGTATTTTGCGGTTGAATGTTTTGTTTCAGACCTTTTGAACACATAACGACACAACAGATGGTTTGGTGAGGAATTATTTGAGCAAGTGGGAATTCCCATTGTTAGATAATTTTATTGTCATGTGATTATGACTTTCATGTGACCATGTTTAAATTATTTTATGACCACAAAATGTTGATTTTTATGTTAGTAGGTATGCTAATTACCAACTAGATCCTTGGTCAAAGGATGGGGCACACATACCTTTGAGTTTTTCCTTGGGATAAGAAACCACTCAACACATACAATTCATCTATTGCAATACCTATAAGTGGACCTCCTAAAATTGGGGGTTTCCTCAGCTGATATTGGGACAGGTAGACTGCCTTGAATGGGGGTTGCTTGAACCTAGGAGTTGTGATAGGATTTGTGATGAAGGGAGAGTAGTGAGGGGAGTTGTGATGACAAGGATGTCATGGTGGTGTGTGAATTATGCATTGTTATAATATATAAATTATATTGTGTCTATGACATGTGTGTGTGTGTGTTTATATGATATTTGTGATGTAGAGTTGCGATGTGGGAATTTTTATGATAACGAAGTTGTGATGGTAAATAATATTCCTAACGACATAAGAATATTAGGATTGGTAGTACCCACACTCATAGGATGCGAGTGAGAGGGAAGGGGGTGATTATTTGAACCTATATGAGAAGACCACATGGAGCACCTCCCCCAATGGATGCTTGTTGGGTTTGGAAATCAATCCAATTTGTGTGTGTGTGTAGAATAGAGGAGAATATTGAAGGTTGTGTGGAGTCTTTCCACTACTATATCTTTCCAGGTTTGGAAACCATCTCAGTGCATGTGAGTTAAATAATACATGGAGTTGTGTGAGCACTGTTGAGTGCTATCCAGGATTGGAAAATAACTTAGTATCTATGAATTAAATAAAAAAAGGGAAAACCAAATATAAGTATCAATATTTCATTCGATTTAATTATTTTCTAAATTATGACCAAGATTTAGTTTTATTTAAAACTTTGATATATGATGGTTTTGTTTACGAACTAATTTGGTCTTGCTGTGATGAAAAATAAGTTATGTTATAGGGATTAGCCTCATGAAGAAGTATACTCATGAGAGACTATTTTAAATTTATTGCAATTTTCCCTACAATGAGACATGTGAGAGATTGTATGCCGCGATGTAGGAAAGCCTAGGAACTTCCCGGTCTAGGTGAATGGGCCTATCTACAAGGTTAGATAATAGCAATAGCAAAGGCATTAAAGCACACAAAAAAACACTTGAGTTAAATATTTTATGAATAGGGCCACTATGGGAAACTAGCACCCAATAACATCCACTGATTACGATGAAGCATGCCATGATAGGTCTGCAAGTGTTGAGGTAGGGACTTTCCTTAGTTATAAATCTCTTTCAATGCGAGGAAGACTTGCCAAGGGAAGGGTGGTCCTTAAATTTGGAAGATGAGTGAATACATGAAAGGGGAACTAGATCACCCGAGGGACTAAGATTTTGAGAAGGGGATGTTGGAAAGTAATTTGGTTTAAAAAGGGTCATGGGCATGACTGATTTGAATCAAAAGAACATTGGGTGTGCCTTGGGAAGAAATGGGTTGGGACTATTCGCTGAAGGAACAAGGAGTGCAAAGGACAACAACGTTGGATATTGGAGGCAGCCAACACTCCAGGAAAAGGGAAAAGTTATCAAACTGGATGGGGTGAACCAAAAGCACTGTAAACTGCAAAAGAGCCATTGAAATATGACTAATTTAATGAAGTTTATGCTTATTGAATTATTGGGAAAGCAACTATGTATGTAAAATATAATTGTAAAATAAGCAGTATTTATAAATCCAATAGTGATTTTAAGCTTGTTGTTAAGCAATTTTGTAATTGTATTAAGGTATATAACACCAAGAGAGGCAATCCTCTAATGGTGTGGGGTTTGTGACAACCCCTTTGGGCTAATCCCCTATTTTAAATAATATATCCATTTTGTTATAATTGAAATTATTAATATATGAGACATGGATTTTAGAGCTTGGGGGAAGGAGATTGCTTGGGAATGGAAGTAAGCTTGGTTATCAAATTACAATCATGGAAGTTGTATGGTATTCCTTAACTGGGATGACCACACCATTAATTTTAGCTAAACAAGAAAGGAAAAAGGACCATACTCCTCTTGGAAAAATTTACAAGGAAAGAGAACAAAAATTGAATAAGGAGGAGTTATGTTGGCAAGGAAATGTATCTAGAAAGCACACGACTAGGAGGATGGTTGGTTTTGTTCCATCTGTCATGATGGGAAGATGTTTCGGGAGGAGGATACATGGAGACAAGCCATAACATGGTAGTGACAGAGTGGACCAGGGGATTTAAAGGTATGGAGGGCCAAAATATAAGGCACACAAAAAGAAAAGCACACGAAGAGCTAGGGGAAAGCTCAGATAGATAATATAGAATGTAGATCAAAGGAGATAAAATGAAGAGACCAACGAAAGGAAGGAACTGAGGGTAACTACACATGAGTAGAGGGCATTCCTTTGTAATATAATAGGAAGGAATCCATGGAGTTTCATGACTAATCATCTCAATAACTTGAGTCCCACATTGAATCAATGACAGAGCATCATAAGAGAAGAAAAAGATGTAGAAATGATGAAAGGAGAACGACTTTTCAGTTTTGAGAAAAGAAGAGTGGTTTAGGAATCTCTCAGGTGAAAGAAAGCGGCTCTCTAAATTCTTGGTTTGGGTGGAGGACCTGTTTGTTTGGATTCCTAGTTAATGAGTGTCCTGGAACCTTCTTTACTTGGTTGCAGGTTGAGTAATTATTGCAATGAGATTTATATTCCCAATGTAGATTGGAGCCACTAAATGTGTTGTGCCTAGTTCTTCTCAATGAGCTCTATATTTTTTTGTTCAGGTTGGAGCTACTGAGGGCACTAGTTTAAGGGTGGATGTCATGTAGCCTTTGGATTCCCTATTTTTCCTAAAGGGCAGAGGTGGTATAACCTCTAAATTTTCTATATTGGCTGAAGGGTGGAGGTGGTATAACATCTAGATTCCCTACATTGGTTGAAGGGTGGAGGTGGTATATCCTTTTGAATTCTTGTACTAAGTGAAGGGTGGCAGTGGAGTAGCCTATGGACTCCCCAAATAACTAAAGGGTGGACATGGCATGGTCTTTGGACTCCTTGTTTTTGCTCGTAACAATGGTTATTTTCTTGAAAGAACTCCTCCTCAAGCTTTGAAATTTGGCTCGGGGGTGATTGGTTGTAAGAAAGGTTGCAATCAAAGACAATCTAAGGTTCGGTAGAGAGTTAGAGTCCCAATCTCAATTTTCAGGTCCTTCATTATAATATACATGCTTATTTTCTCTATGTGCAAGTGAATTTTATATGTATACTTATCGTGATATTTAAATGGAATTATGAATGTGTGGAATGTGATTTCTTGTAGGAATGGAATGTTGGTGTCTTTTGTATTCCTGATTAATGGTAAATGCGTATGTTAATGTTAAGGAATATAAATTCTTGTACTTCTCATCTTTGTTTCAATGCCTATGGAGTGGTCTAATTCTTGTGTTTACCTCATAAGCTAAAATTTAAAATTATGTCGTAAATATAGTAGATGTGTCATCTTTGAAATTAATTAAGTTCATTCACTAAAATTATTTGCATAACATGTCGTTGCACATAATTGCAATCTTAGGAGAGACAACTATATATATATATCGACCGAGTAGAGTGGTTATTAAAGCTTTAGAAATGTAGGTCGATATGGTAGGTTTCTAAGGGAAGCCTTGTCCATATGATACACACATACACACATAAGTATAAGCTTAGGATGGGTGGAAAAAAAGGGAAAAATTAGATTCACCAAGCTTGGAGGCCAGGCAAGAAGGTTAGAGGCAAAGTCGATGTTTGGGGAAGTTCAAGCCTGCGCTAGTTGAGGCTTAATAATAGAAATATATTAGCATTAACACTAGTGAAGAGGGTCCATGGTACCATGGGTCATAACTATCACTCTAAATCCCGGTCCCCAACATTTTAAAATTGTGACCACTTGCACTTGAAACAAAACTCTTGGGGTATTTACATGCCAAAGTGTTCACGCCATGAGATGAGAATTATTACCATTAGTTGACAAATTCATTTGGGCGCAAAGGCAAGAGATTGATGGACCCATACTTTATGGCCTTTAATTTGGACCCAAGTTGATGTGGCACCATGATGGCATGCCAGATGGTAGCTAGATTTGGCATTTTACAGGGTCTAAGTGGGCCAAAAATGGGTGACACACGGAACACCTGGAGGTGGCCACATGAATAGGATAATGTTAGCATGAAGGGAACTGACATCACCTTAGGTTGACATCATCATTTTGAGAAGGGGACAACAAGAAATTCTCGAGGTAAATTGTCTTAATAGATCGAGAAAAATTCCTAGCAAATGTCATAAAAAGGATTGCATCCCAAGGTATATAAATGATGATGTTTGCATGGGGGGGTAGTCCTCAGTGTTGATAGGCCAAGGGGACGAGACATGACATATATGTTATGTTTAATATATATCATATGGGCCATGAAACCGAATTAGATGGGACCATAGGATTGGTGATGTGGTAGTGCCACATAGACAAACATTATGACATGGACCTCCCCTAAAGGGTGGAGGGATTCCAGATGGGGTCCATGTGGTAGAACAATGATAACATGGCAAGATTTTAATGGCATGAATTCAAATGGTCATATGTGTTTGAATTCAAATGGTCGGATACAATGACGATGTCTATTTTAAGTTTTGAGAAGTTTGAAAAATGATGAAATTTTTAGACACCATTTCCATGACAAGACTATGGAGGTTGGGTCAATGATAGTAACACATATTTCTACCTTTATTATGGTCTTTGAACTAAAAGGGGGTATGCTACATTATTAAAAAGAGAAATTATTAACATAGATATTTTATCATTATTGTGTTGAGTGGTGCATTCTAGAACCTAGTATGAGGGAGATGTATTTCTTTCTATGCTCAACTAAAGTGTCATGTGTCCCTTTTGAAATAAAAATAAAATATACTCTAAATAAAAATAATGTTGGCTTTACTAAAAATAAAAATGAATATACAAGTTTGGTTAGTTTTAATTAAAAGCATTTCAAAACATTAATTACAACCTAGTTTGAAGGAGATGTGGTAAAAATATTTCACTGTTACTCTCATATCTATAAATAAAATATTTCATAACATAATTTTATATCAATTTTATCAATATGAAGTAATCCAATGTAAAGAAAAAATTTATATTTGCCTTATAAATATTTCAATACAAATGGTTTGAATATCCATGTTTTTAATATATTTCAATATAAACTTCTTTTATATATAATAATGTTTATGATAATCAAATATTTCAATGTTTAAAAAAATTAATTGTTTAATTTAGTTACTTCCTAATGAGAGCTACATGTGTAATTCATTTAATTTTTAATATAAAATTAATATGTAACATTAAAAAATATGAATAATATTAAAAATATTCAATACAAGTGATAAATAAATGATTTCAATGTCAACTATGCTTATATGTTCATATTAAAAATATATTAATAAGAGAAAAATATTTTAATATGGAGGATGTATTCCATAAATAAAATATTTAAAAGTCAACTATGCATATATCTACATATTATATAAAACAATTAAGAAAAAGCATTTTAGTATTTCAATGCTCAAAAGGAAGTATTGATTAAAAGTAAAATAATTTAGTTGTTTCCTAATAAAAACAAAATGTGCAAGTCATTAAATGTTTAAGATAAAATTGATATGTGAGATTCAAATAATAATAATAATAATCATTGTAGATATAAATAAAATATTTCAATGTCAACTATGTATATAATTATTATAATATATATATGGACAATGTACATATTATATAAACAATTAAGAAAACTAAATTGTTATCTTTAAAACATTTCAACTAGTATTACTATTATTATTGTATTGACAAGTCAAATGTGTAAGTTATTCAAATTTCAATATAAATTGATATGTGACATTCAAAAATATTAATAATAATACAATTATTCAATGTGGGTTATAAATAAAATATTTCAAAGTCAACTACACCTATATATAGATATTATATAACACAATTAAAAAAACTAAATTACTATCACATTTTAAAATATAAGAAAAATTGGTTGAAATTTATCTCTTTATGTATAATTTTTTTTCCCAATTTTATACACTAAAAAAATTGCATTAAAATATTTTGTTTCCTCTTCACACTTGTAGATGTGTAATTAAGATGATATATATTGGTTACTAAAATAATTTTCAAATGTTTCACATACATTAATTAAATTTAATATCAAAGCTGAAAAATAAAAGCTGAAAAATAAAATTTAATATCAAAGCCAAAATACACTCCAAAATTTTATCCATGTAGTCGAGATTGGTTAATAATTTATTTTAGAAGGCAACTTATAAGCTCTAAATATTGTGCCCTGCATAAACCTTCAAAGTTTTTCAGTTATTCAAAGTCATTATATAGGTTGAGGAGAGGGGCCTCAATATAATGCAATTGCAAATGTTGGAATAATTTAAAAATCCAATAAAAAGTTCATTTTTCTTTTGCTCTTACTTTTGTCAACTTTATTTTGAAATATTTTTGAAATTGACTTACAATAAAAATATTAGAAGATTTTTAAATTGATACCCAAAAGAAAGAGCCTTTGCACTCTCCTTTAAATGCTAAATGAGGTTGAAGAGAGAGAACTCAGCGTAATGAAATTGAAAATTTTAGAATAATTTAAAATTCCAATCGACGGTTGCTTTCTTTTTTCTCTTTTAAATGCTAAATTATTCATATTAGGTTATGTATATATTCTCCCTGGGCTACATATTAAGTTATGTATATACTCGCCCTCGTACCCAGGGTGCTTCTATTTCTCCACCAAAACATAAACTTTCATCTCATCACTATCTCGAAAATGAATGAATCCATCGTATTGATATAGAGATAAATATCAATCATCCAACCTAATGAGAATATGGAAACACCATAAAGGGAGAATGAAATATTTTTTAATGTGATCATGAGACATAACTCAAAGTTCATCTTAGGAAACACTACTTCATGGACGTTATTGTAGGTATGGAAAAATTGATTGAATCTTTGCAGTAAATGTAAGTGTTTATTTCTCTTCCACCGACTTCAATTTTAGTTTTTATTTTTCCCTAACTTAAGTTGATTCTAGATTCTTAGAATATTCTAGGATCATAAGGACGTGGACATGTCACTTATTTGACCTTGTCTATCTAGAAATATTCAGAGATTCTACAATCAACAAAAGGATGCCCCTGCAATTCATCAAGAAAAATTATAGGTAGGCTAATCCCACTAGAATCTGTTGGGTTGTGTTATAATATTTCCATAACTAGCCCATGTAGTTAACCGGAGGGTTAGAGGGGGGGCGAAGCCCCCCTTCATTGCGCCAATTGCACAATGGGGGGTTCACAGGGGGTTTGTGGGCGGCAGGTAGCCCCTCTCTAAGGGGTCTGGGGCAGCGCCTCGGGGAAAATTTTTTTGGACCCTATATTAGGTTGGGAAAACCTACCTATGGTTTTGTGCATGGTTTTTCACACATGGTTTTGGATGAAATAGTTTTCGATTCATGGTTTTGGACGTGATGATTTTCGATCCATGGTATAAGATGCCTTGGCTTGTATAAATATGTATTGTAACATTGAAAGAAGCATAATGAAAAGTCAATCTGGTAGTCCCGGTTTGAGGATCCAAGGGAAAATCTCTGTGTATATGTGTTTTATGTGTTATGCTCTTGCAATGTTTATTTTCTATGTTTTATAATTTTTATGCAGGAAATTTCTGTACGGGGTTAAAACCTACATTTGATATCAAAGTTGTTTTGGCTTCAAGGGGATGCCTTTGTTGCTGAGCGATTTCGCTTGGGCCTGTGGTAGACCCTGTTCAGTGGGAGATCTGTCGGATCGATTTTGGTGTTGAAAGAAGATGGCGAGGAGTGGAAAGATAAAGATCAAGAAATTTAATGGTCAGAGTTTTGAGTTGTGGAAATTCATGATGGTAGATTTGTTGGTGGATAGAGATTAGTGGATCACGGTAGATACGGGTACTAAACTAACGGGAGTGTCTGATAAAGAATGGAAGAAGTTGGACCGGAAGGCAAAGAGAACAATACGATTGTGTGTTTCGGATTCAGTATTGCTGAATGTATCAGGGGAAGCTATGATTGTTGGGTTGTGTTATATTCTTTCCACAACTAACCTACGTAGTGAACCGGGGGGTTAGAGGGGGGGCGGAGCCCCCCTTTCGTTGCGCCGATTGCGCAGCAGGGGGGTCACAGGAGGGTGGGTAGCCCCCCCTCTACGAGGTCCGGGGCAATGTCCCAGGAAATTTTTTTTTGGACCCTATATTAGGTTGGGCGAACCTACCTATGGTTTTCGGTCCATGGTTTTGGACGCAATGGTTTTCGGTCCATGGGATTGGATGCTTCGGCATGTATAAATATGTATTGTAACATTGAAAGGAATATAATGAAAAATCAAGCTGGTAGTTCCGGTTTTGGGATCCAGTGGGAAATCTCTGTGTATATGTGTTTTATGTGTTATTCTCTCGCATTTTTATTTTTCCCGTGATTTAGAATTCGTATGCAGGTAATTTCTGTACAGGGTTAAAACCTACATTTGGTATCAGAGTTGTTTTGGATTCAAGGGGACGCCTTTGTTGCTGAGGGGTTTCGCTCAGGCCTGTGGTAGACCTTGTTCAGTGGGAGATCTGCGAGATCGATTCAGGTGGTGAAAGAAGATGGAAAGCAGCAAAAAGATAGAGATTGAAAAGTTAAATGGTCAGAGTTTTGAGTTGTGGAAGCTCAAGATGGAGGATCTGTTGGTGGATAAAGATCAGTTGATTGCGGTAGATCTGGGTACTAAACCAACGGGAGTGACTGATGAAGAATGGAAGAATTTGGATCGAAAGGCAAAGAGCACAATATGATTGTGTGTCTCAGATTCAGTATTTTTGAATGTATCAGGGAAAGCTACGGCGAAGGCTATGTGGGGCAAGTTAGGGACTTGATACCAATCTAAGTCTCTGGTGAATAAACTATTCCTGCGGAAAAAGTTGTATAACATGAGGATGAAAGATGGAGACTCGGTGACAGAGCATCTGAATGCATTTAATACTGTAGTAAGACACTTATCATCTGTTGATATTAAAATTTCAGATGAAGATAAGCACATCAGCTTGTTGTGTTCTCTACGAGATTCGTGGGATAGTCTGGTTATTGCAACAGGTAGCAATGCAACTTCTTTGCAGTTTGATGAAATAGTCTCAGCTTTGCTGACGGAGAATATGAGACGAAACAATATGGACAACGAGAATGGTGATGCCTTGTCTGTACGAGGATGGTCCCAGAACAGAAACAAAAATAAGTCATTGAGTGGGAGATCTAAATCTAGAGGGAGATCTAAATCTCCTGGAAAACCTATAAAGGTGGTGTGCTGGGAATGCGGAAAGGAAGGGCACTTCAGAAGGGAATGTAAATCTAAAGCTCCTGATAAAGGAAAGGGATCTGATGATGCTCCTTCTGCAGAGGCGAAAACCACCTCAGATGAAGGTGGGGATGTGTACTTGGCTTCTTCAAGTACACATGTAGATCATGAGGCATGTTTAATTGACTCAGGTGCATCCTTTCACTTCACTCCCCATAGAGAGTGGTTCTGCGAGTATGAGAAATATGATGGTGGTGATGTCTTCTTAGAAGATGATAGGAGGCTAGAATCATTGGTCGCGGAAAAGTAAAGTTGAAGTTGCAAGGTGGAAGGGTTAGAACCCTTCCGAGTGTTCTGCATATTCCTACGTTGGCCAGAAATCTGATTTCTGTAAGCAAGTTGGATGATGCAGGTGTAAAGACAGTGTTC
>APFE030908403.1:251501-276359 GCA_000404065.3 Pinus taeda | reverse complement strand
CGATGGTCCACATCGTCATCCTTCCCTACTTTGGATTCTTCTTGTAATTATGAGTGCTCGGATGCTCCTACATCACTTGGGGCGTGAGATCCTTACCTTTGGTAAGTCAGGTATCTTGCCTAAGCTAGGATTATGATGCAATAGTTCTACCACATGACTATTGAGGTCATTGTTGGGAAGATTAGTAAGTGGTATGATCATGGGACACGTAGTAGCTCCCCTATATTACCTATTTCTCAATATGGGGTAGTAGTAGTAGCTCCCCCATGAGATTTTGGGTTGAGTAGTAGCTCCCCGATGTGTTTCTAGGTTGAGATGTTCTCCCTAATGATATGTCGTCTAATAATGATACAATGATAGATATTCCAGGTAGTAGCTTGACAAGAGATTTCCAGGGAGTAGCCTAGTGACATATTTTCGAGTAGTAGCCCAATGACATATTTCCAAATAGTAGCTTGATGAAATATTTACGAGTAGTAGCCCGATGAATGATATTCCTGGTTGTAGCCCGATGATCGATATTCTGGGTAGTAGTCTGATGATCGATATTATAGATAGTAGCTCGTTGACCAATATTCTAGGTAGTAGCCCATTGGAAAATATACCAGGTAGTAGCCTGATGAATAGAGGGTGGTAGCTTAAGCTCCTCTCTGGTAACAAATTATTCTTATTTTAGAGTTCGAGAATATTCAGCATATGAGCAGGGAAAATCAAGGTATAAGAAAGGAATGGATCGATATGTACATTTATGATTTGTATGGAATGACGACTACATGACAGATATGATCAGTGATGATACGTGATGTCACTTGAGATACAAGATGGCATATTGATCGATGGAAAAACATTAGCAGATGGAATTCTCCCTAGTTGAGAGGGAGTGTTAAAATTATGCAACAGTGGTCAAATTCCACTTTGGAAAGTCCATTTTGGCCCCACATGCTCGCATGTAGTTCACTTGGGAGCGTCTAGGTCAGTCTTAGACACTCACATAGAGTGTCTCAAGGAGAATCCAGGACCAAAAGATGAATTATTAGCACTCCAAAGTTTCCTCTCAATGGCAACAACATTCAATAGTTGAATGCAATCAATGGTAGGGCTTTAAAGTCCTCAGGATCATGGTTTTCAAGTATAAGCATGTTCAGGGTCATGTCATGGATGTTATAGTTATTTTTATTGCATAGATGAATATATGAATCATTGTACTCTCTTTTGCTGAATCATTTGATGATGATCTAAGTAGAAGAATAATTTGCAAGGGCTTTTCCTATAGTGGGTTTTTCCCTGGTCTCCGACCAATCCTAGTGTCTCTATGTGTGCATGCTTTTCTTCTATTGTTTCATTATGTCATTAATGATGATGATGATATTGTTCTTTAGAAATAGTTTCATATGCTATTGAATAATGTTGTAAATCTGAATAATGTTATAGTGCTATGGGGTGAACTTAATGTGTTAATGAATAAATTCAATTATCAAAGCAAAGAACAATGTAGTTCTATGAAAAATTAACATATATTGAGTAGCCAGAGGGGTTTGAGACCTTTGACATAGAGTCACATGTGTGAAAACTCAAGAAATTGTTGTATGGAATCAAGAAATCAACTCGTGCTTGATATAACAAGATCGACAACTATCTCACTAGTTTGGGCCTCACGAAAAGTGAAGCTGATCAGATTTTGAAGGAGGACCTTGCAAGATAATTCGAGATGAAGGACATGGGAATCATGCATTATTTCCTCATTTTGGAAGTATGAAAAGGAGACAGGGAACTATTTTTCTCTCCAGGAAAGTATGCCAATGAGATACTGAAGAAGTTCTGCATGGAGAGTAGTAAACCAATGGAAACTCCTCTAGGAGGTAATTAGAGGAAAGAGGATGCCACTTCAGGTGAGGAAGTGGAGGTTACAATTTATAGGTAGCTTGTGGGTTCACTTATGTATTTGGTGAACACATGACCAAACATGCGCTATGCAGTTAACGATTTTAGTCAAGCAATGGTTAATCCAACCAAACTATATTGGAAGGAAAAAAAAGCATGTGTTGAGATACCTCAGAGACACTACTCAGTTTGGTATTTGGTACAACCATACAAAGGGAGTGAAGTTTCAAGGCTTCATAGTTGTAGATTCAAGGGGGAGTCTGTCAGACAGGAAGAGCACTTCAGGAGGAATTTTCAATGTTGGGTCAACAACAATTTCTTGGCACAACAAGAAGTAGATATATGTGGCACTCAACTCAGAAAAAGAAGAGTACATGGCTACAAGTCAGGCAACATGTGAAGCTATCTGGATGAGAAACATTCTTGTTGGGTTATTTGGTTAGAAGATGGATCCTATAATGATTTACTGTGACCATCAGAGTTATATCAAACTCTTTAAGAATTGAGTATTTCATGATCGATCCATGCATATCGACATCCAATATCACCATCTACGAGATTGTGTGTAGAGGAAGATTATGTTGTTGCAATACATTTCAACAAAGGAACAAGATGCAAATATTTTGACGAAGTCCTTGTTAAGAGTCAAATTTGAGTTCCATAGAAGATTGGGGTATCTGATAATCCCTTTCTTGTTGAGAGGGAGTGTTGAAAATGCAACAAGAGATTCCTAATTTAATTTTCTCTTGATTAAATTAGGAGAAATTCAAATTTGAATTTCAGTAGAATACTTGGAGGTAGTTAACTAAGGTGACATGACCCTTTTCACTCAATTAACTCAGTAAATTTGATTTAGATGCACTTGAGTTCAGTTCTACATGATTGATTACTAATTTGTAGCAATCTATTTCAATTAATTTGAGTTATTGTTGGTGTAAATAGTTCTCACTATCAGAAGAACTAGTGGAGGTTAAGTTAAGTGTGTGTAACTTTTTTCACACTGAGCGATCATCCAATTAATTGATCAATCAACCCAAAATAATTTTTACATGCAGAGAATTTGAGTTACCTAGTTGAGATTGGAGTTCAAGGGAAGTTTAATATCAGTTGTAAACTAGTTCAAGTTGTACAGGTCATGCACGTAGTCAGATAAGGACCTAGAGGAATTGTGCAATCTAGATTGAGGAATTTCCTAAATAATAAGGGTTAATTCCTTAAGGAACAACAAAAGGAAATAAGAATTTGGAGGCTCAAAATTTTGGCTAAATATTGGCCAAGGTCAGTCAGTTAGGTAGAGGATAGAAGATACAGGTGCAGGTTGAGTTCAAGCTTGAGTAGAGCATATTGTATTCATCCAAATTCGTTGATTAATGCAATACAAATAGTAAGGGGTTTTGATAAGTTTCTTTCCCCTAGATAAATCTTTTTGTATGTGTGTTGAATCTTGGTGCATGTTAATGATTTGTGTTCTCGATCATGAATTTACTTCTGCAGACGAGTAGAGTAGATCCTATTCTTGTGATTTAGAAAATTTCTTGAGTGATTTAGAATCTACACATTACTTTCTACATCCCGTGGGATAATAAAAAATATATATTATTTTTAAATTATGGAAACCCATTATCATACTTCAAATTAGAAGAATTTTCCTTTAGTACTAATATAAAGAGTTAAATCATATAAAGTACTATATTATAGATAATATATATATACTACTTATATATATATAGCTATATTACTACTATACTATTAATAGTACTATATATATTGTAGGTCTCCTTGTCTATAAGTGCACCATATATTTATTTTTTTCAAATGGTTTAAGGAAAAAATTAATATAGAGAAATAAAAGAGAGATGTATTAGACAAAAATATATTAAAAATTGAAAACATATTTTTTTTAAAGGAAATATATATTTTGAATATGTAGATTTGATTCTATATGTGTTTGTTGTTTCTTGGACAATAGACTTGTCTAGCCTATTGAAAAATAATGTCAAACATAGAGATATAGAGAGGTTTTCGAA
This sequence comes from Pinus taeda, assembly GCA_000404065.3. Taxonomy (NCBI): domain Eukaryota; kingdom Viridiplantae; phylum Streptophyta; class Pinopsida; order Pinales; family Pinaceae; genus Pinus; species Pinus taeda. The sequence goes on along the minus strand of APFE030908403.1, from coordinate 272,451 downwards.
GAGAGAGAGAGTGTGTGTTACACAGCATTTTGTCATTGTCCTTGTGCTCCCCGTTCCTTGATCCTGGAGGACCTATATAGTGAACCCCACATGATATCCCTTCATGAATAAACTCCCATTGTGTCCCTCTTCATGAGCAGATCAATTCCCTTTTGCACCATTTCCCCTGAAACTTCTGTTTTTCCTAGTTTACAAGACCGACGCTAATGACATTCGTCTCCCCCACGCCAATGTGCAAAGATTAGCACTATCCCTAGCGCCGACTGGAGGGACTGAGTTGTGTTCCAGTTGCACCGGTCCTATTATGGAAAGTTTTTAAAATTAGGATCCGAAGCTTCCAGCTCTAGATGCTTCGTAACAGAAGTCTGGTAAATGGTTTGGCCATATGGGGTCGAGAATGTCAGTTTGGGCTCCTTTCCCCTATCATGATGGAACTACCTCAACGGATAAGCCCTTCTCCCATGAGAAGAGCATCCAGCTCCCATTCATTCATCCTATATAAACCTCCCTTCTTCCTAAGCACGAGCTAGTGTTAATGTTGGTGTGCTAGTGCTATTTTGGTTTGGAGTAAATAGCAAGCTATTCCTAGTTGTAGTTATCTAGTTGTGTGAGGGAGAAGTGTGATTTGGTTTGGAATGAAGCCTAAAGGGAAGAACCTTAAAACTATTGTGGATTGAGGCCATCATGGAATGCTAGCAGAATGTGTGGGAACATGGTCTTATCAGAGGAGGACTGCAACGTTAAGGCAATGGTTGTAACCTCTCTTTGATATTAATATATGAAACTATCAATTGATTTCCTACATGTTTTGTCATCTTACACATTCATGGCTTAATGTTTCTTGACTTGTTAAGTAGGTTGAATTACAATTTGTCTATTATCACAATTGTTTTTTGTTGTTGTTTACTTGTTTCAGGTGCTTGAAGAAGGAATCGAGAGGTAGTTGGAGCGAGCAAGCAAGGTCATCATCAAATGTGATGAGCATACTAAGAGGTAGGCCCTCTTAATTGGTTCTAACCCAAGGAAAGATTCCATAGAATGTATCTGTTGTGGCTAGACCCATTATCGAGCTAGAGGCGTTTGTTTGTGTCCGCACTTATAATTTTACTTCACCACAAATTGGCAACTCCACTGGGGATCCAAATCCTTTTGTTTGTCTTGGATTTCATGATTTCGTGAGAACTTTTCTAGTTCCACTTTTTCCCTTTGGTTCTATTTCTTTTCTCCTGCTTACTCGTTTGATTCTAAAATTCATAGTAGCAGATTTGGTCCATGTTTCAATTTTTTTTTATTTTTTCCTTGGCTCCCTCGATCAACGCGCTTAATTCGTTGACAGTTGTGTTGATCAGCATGAGTTGCTGAGAAATAGTTGCGACGACTAGCCTCTAGCACTTGTTGTTAGTCAAGCAGTCGTGCCAATGCCTATAAGTGAAGATTAGGGCTTGACACCAATATTGCCCAGTGTATTCTGCTCTTGTGATTTTGACCCCATAGGCCTTTTGGATTGTTTTCTCCTTGACTAGAAAGCAGTTTTTCATTTGGTTTTGTTTGTTTATTGGCTTATCATCTTTCTTCTTGATTGATTGAGTCATTGAGTGGTCATCGACACTAGGGCATCTAGTTTGTCATCCATTCAATTGTTTGTGAACTCAGTAAGTCGAGTTGTAGGTGTACTTACTCCTTGCATTTTGTTTTTGGTCCTTTTATGACTTTGAGCTCTATTACACAAGTTTTAACAGTTTTCATTTGCTTGTCTAAACATTTATTTTCTGGAATGGATCATGTTGCTTGTCTTGTTGTTGGTAAATTTAGCGTTTCATTAGTCTTAATGAGTTTCTATTTTCGTGTTTTCATGTTCTTGGAGAGCTTATTGTCTCGAAAACTTTTTCATTGAAGAATTGTATGCGAAAATTTTATTTCGTTGTTTCATGAAAAAGTATGAAATTCTAGTTTGTTGCATGATTGTGTTACGATAGCTTGAAGCATTAAAAAACTAGAATTGCATTGTTATTTGGAAAAGGAAAAGAACTCTTTTGCTTTTGAAAGGACTAATAGATAAGTGCTTGTTAGGAAATTAGGAATTGGAATGCATTTTTCATTAGTTTATTTTTTCGAAAAATTAAGTTAGTGAAATATCATTTCGTTTTCAGTTGCTTGATTGTTTGCATTTGATTGAGTAGTTTCTACCATCTCTAGTGTAAGCATTTCATCAAATTGAAAGGGTCTTTTCTCATTTAGTTGCATTTAAGGTTTTTCAAGTCGCATCGCTAAGGCCTGAAAATTGGAACATAACTCAAGATAAAATTTAAAATGAATTCAATTAACCTAAGGCGCATTTGACATTAATGATCATATCTAGAAGGTCTAGGCTAGAGACATGTTCCGACATCTTTAAACCTAGCAGTTGTCATTAGCTTCGGCATTAAACCGTGCTAGTACGGACTTGTGCTCCCTGTACCGTTGATTATATAGTAGGAGACCCCTATAGGCTGCAATCCTTTATCCTTAGGAAGTCGAGTCGGCCGCCTTGCAAACGTGATACACTGAACACAGCATTCGGGGAGATTTCCTACTCATACTTCTTGGTTCGCCGAGAGGTATTTTGCGGTTCATGGTTGCCTGGTAATCCTATTTACCTAGATCATCCAGAGAAGTCATTTGATCATTTTGACTCATTAAACTTAAAAGATTGTTCGAGCACTTGTCCTTTCGAGCTCGTTTCCAATCGAAAGCGATAGAGTCATCTTTGTTTCTTTCTCGACTCTTAAAAATTGAAATAGCACCAATCTTATATGTATCTTAGTAATTGATTTCCCATGATCCAAAACACCCTGTTAGTCTTTTGTGAGACCAAATCATGAGTTTCCCTTAAAAGAACATTCTAAATCCTTGAAGTTAATATTTCTAACAACTAAGACAAGGTCATCGTGGCTGAACCATCTGGTTCACCTAGTTCCTCTTTCTCTCCTCCATCTGAAAGATTGTCTGAGGAGTAGTTTCCTAATTTACCAAAGTTTCTCGAGGACCAAGGTGTTGAACTCAAAATTGTTCTGAGAATTCAACCTTTGTCATCTCATCCTACGCCTACTTTCGATACTAGGTCATCTACTGATCTAGGCTTGGAATCTCCAGACAATCCCGTTCAAACTCCTGAGAACTCGCCGACCACTAATAGTCAGCTTGGACTGGTTATCCACCCTTTGAATCCTCTGTTTGACCCTGTTGTGATATCACCACAGCATCCTTACAGTGCGTACAACTAGCTTGGTGTTCCTTTGGAACTATCCCCTCGTACTTCTTTGGCCATTCGTCGTCTTTTGCTTCCAGACATGGAACCCAAAGGCGATGCTCCAGTCACTTCTATGAATGAGTCTGAATTTTCCAATCCACACATTATTGAGGGGGAAGAGATGCCTTCCTCCCCCCCAAGGGGAAACGGGTTTCCCCTATTTAAGGGGTATTCCGACTGTTTGCCACCCAACTATGTGTCTTTAGCACAGTTGGTTTTAGGTACACCTAGTGCCTCATAACTTTACCATAACCATGTTTGGGCATCAGGTGCCATGCCTACTTCAAGTCCATTTGTTACAAACATGACTTCCTAAAAGGCTGTTACCTCAGTCTCGATGCAACCCACTATTCTGAACACCCTTGTATCGTCAATCCCAGTTACCCGTCAAGCACAATTGGCAGTTTCAAAGAATGTATCTATTAGTTCCTTCATCCCTCTAGTCAGTGGCCAAGTTGTGCCACCGCCTGGGGGGCAAAACCTAAATGCTTTTATGGTGTCAGGTGCCACCAGTGTGAGTGGCTCACAAGCTCACATGCTCAATATGAACCAACCTTCTTCTGGTATTATTCATAACCTTGTTGATCATACTGGATCAAACAATGTCCAGTACCAACAAGTTTCGAATCCTGTTGGTCTGTCTGGATCGAGCAATATTCAGTATCAGCAGCCCTATGGGGGTCAGGTCCAATACCAAACTCCTTACGTTCCATATGGTTCTCAAGGAATGGTTAATCAACCTTACACACTTCAATATGGGCAGTACATCCATCCTAGCTATGGCCACATTCAATTTGGAAATTTCCCGGGCACTATTCAAGTACCCTTGCAACAACAAGGACAGCCTCTACAAAAACAAGGGCATCCTCTACAACAACAAGGGCAGCCTTTGTTACCACAAGGGCAACCTTTGTTACAACAAGGGCTCTCCATGCAACTACAAGGGCAAATGGTCTTGCAGTAAGGTCAACTGCAACAAACATAAGGTCAACCCTTGCAACAGTTGTAGCAAACCGCGCAACAGCAGATGCAATATGCTTTGTACACCTCTCAACCCATGTCCTCGCAGGACCAACCTCTATAGCCTCAGGGACAAATTTTGCAACCGCAGGGTCAACCCTTGCCACAACAAAACCAACCAGGGCACCAACAACCCTTGTATACATATCAACGGGGTCAACCCTTGCAAGGGTAGGGTCAAGGTCAAGTCCTATAGCAGGAGGCTCAAAATCCTCATGTCCTAGGTCAACATGCTCAGAATCTTGTTGGTAAAGGGCATCAGGTACAAAATCCCTATGTCCAAGGGCAACAAGTGTATCAACCTTATGCCCAAGGATAGCAGTTCCAAAACCCTCTTGTTCAGGTACAACAAGTTCATCACTCGTATGTTCAAGGACAATAGGTCCAATATCCATATGTCCAAGTTCAACAAGCTCAACATCATTTTAACCCATACGTTGCTTATCAAGAACCTATAGTCGGACAATTCCAAGGTATTCAAGGTCAAAATCCTCCCTATTGTCAAGGTAATCCACAATAGGGGTAGCCTCAGATGCCATATGGCAAAAACCCCCCATTATGGGGCCAAAACCCTTACCAACAGGGATAGGCTCCTCCGTACAGACTCGCTTATCAACCTCCTATGCCTTTTAACACTCAACTTCCATTCTTGGCTACACTAGAGTTGCCAGACGTATCTCGCCTCCCAAATGATCCAATCCTTCATTTGTCATACTAGCCTCCGGTGCCGTCCAAGATACCAAGTGATTTTCCAAAGTTCGATGGGAAAGCTAAAGAAGATCCTCATGCCCATGTGATGACATATCACCTGTAGTGCTCGTTGAACTCATACGTTGATGATTCCATTCGTCTCCATCTTTTCCAATGAACCCTCATGGGCACTACAGCAAAATGGTACATTGAGCTGCCTTGAAGTACTTACCATGACTTTAACTCTTTAGCCATGGCTTTCCTCACACATTTTCAGTTTTCGGTTCGCTATGAAACTGGCACCTATTTGCTCACATTGCTTAATCAAGATACTACGATACACATCTCTAATCACATCCATGAATGGATACGTAGACGTCGCCTGATTAAATTTGAGATTGTTGATTAGTTCCTCACTGGATGGATCACCAAATTAGTTCCTCACTGGTGGATGCGTCACTGAAGAGCAAGCCATTACTCGTGCCCAGTACTTGGATCTAGTTTACTCTTAGTCTAACACTTTGTATGAGTTATTACCCGATGCTCCATGGCCATTATCTGATCTCGCAACATCAAAGTCACAAGCTATACCTCTCGTTGATGGAGTTATTGGTTGATGGAGTTATTGGTTTAGCATCCCAGACCCCTGCTAAATCTTCTTCCAAACAGAAGTCAGTCTCAAATGTTGTTCCTAATAGTTCATCCAAAAATCCACCTAGCCTTGGTAAAACCTCAGATTTCCACGTTGTTTAGTCTACCGCAGCGGAAAAATCCTTGAAAGGAAAGAAGAAATGCAAAGGAAAGGGTAAATCCGATGCCCCAAAATAGGGTCCTTCCAAATCATCTATTGGTGAATCTTCGCAACGGAAACCTAAGTATCACAGCCACATTTGCGAGGAATATCACTACACTAAGGATTGTCCCCAACAATCCAAAGTTAGTCGCCTACTCAAAGCGACCCCCACTGTCCTCAAAGAGTTGTTTCCATCTCAGTAGACCCAAATGGTAGACAAACCCAATCTTCTTCCTTTGGATCTCAAGTTTTCATGATGAGTATGCCTATTAATGTGGCTACTAGATTGAAAGATTATCAAACTTCTGCTTCGACAGTTGGGAAAGAGAAAGAAGCAGCTCCTTCTTCTTCTACACAGAGATCTGGCCCTCTTCATATTGAGTGCCCTAACCCTGATTCTGCTATAAAGCCACCCTCTCGAGGTGTGTTGTGGAAATCCTCGTATAATCCCAATACCCGAGCCGCTCAACACTACAATATTGTTGAGGATTTAGCTCAGGCGCCACTAGCCATGTCATCTCTCGCAGTACTCCAAAGTTGTCCATCACAGTGGAAATATTTTTTGTCATCTATCGGGGGCATCGATCCCACTGATTCCATTTTGATATTTTTTTATCTATAGAACCATGTTCTGCATCTCCCTCATCAGATTTCCTTTCTTATTCAGGTAATCATCAATGAGAAGACCATCCACCAGACTATCATCGATGAAGGTTCTTCCACCTGCATCATGTCGACCGCATGTTGGAAGTCTATGGGTTCTCCTGCTTTGAACCAATCTCTGAACACTTTGGAAGCTTTCAATGGGCGCGATTCACGACACTTCAGTGTCTTACCTAACCTTGCCATTACTTTGGAAGGCAAGGCAGTGCAAGTCGAGGGAGAAATTGTTGATGCCAATCTCAATTATAATCTTCTACTCGACCAAAGTTGGACCCATGCCATGCATGTCATGGCCTCCTCTTTGTTTTGCGTGATTCATTTTCCCCCATCAAGGGAAGATTGTCACTATCGACCAGTGGTCTTTCTTTGCCTCTTCCTCCTCAGATGTCAATGTTCCATTTATTAAGCACACTGGTGCTCCCTGTGAGAGTGTGGGGGTAGGTCTTTTCAAATATTCTACCTTAATGGAATTTTTCCACTCCCACCTCCTCATGTTGCCTCTGTCAACATGATCTCGGTCAAATCTGATCCTTGGGTCATACCTTCACCAAATCTTATTGATGCTTGGGGTGAGGTTATGCTGCTTAGTCCCGTCGAAATCAATTACGTGGAAATTGTTTAGGCTTCGAGTTCTGGATCCTCTTATTATTTTATGTTGAAGACCTCTCTCGATACGTACTCTCAATCCCCATGGCTTGGCACTTTGGAATTGCCTGATCCCTTAGCCTAGACCTTCCTTGTTGATGAAGGTATCATGGAAGTCGTGTCTCTCAAGGAACCACCTTAGATCAATACTCATCATCGCTCCTCATTCCTACCTCGTCCAGCGGTCATGTCTACTATTTTTGAAGAGTCTTCTTCTCTGTTTCCGCTACTGATCGTTACTCATAAATTATGATTGGAAGGAAATCTGGGTAATATTACCCAAATGATGCCGATTGATATTTCTATCAAACCTGGTATCGTTGAACATGTTCATATTGGGGTATCTTGTTCTCCGGATGAGATCAAGACATATACTCATCTATTTCAGGAATTTTGTGATGTGTTTGCCTAGTCCTACAAAGAAATGCCTGGCATTGATCCTAGCATTGCAGTGCATGAAACCCCACCATACCCGCACGTGGAGCCCATTCACCAACGGCTTTGCCCGATGCACCCTAGGAAAGCCACTGCTATTAAGGGCGAAGTTGAAAAGCTTCTAAAATTTGGGTTCATCTATCCCATCCGCCTTATAGATTGGGTGTCCAATATTGTCCCAATGACTAAAAAACAGGGCACGATCTGCGTTTGCATTGATTATCGAGATCTCAATCATGCCTGTCTTAAAGATAACTATCCTACTCCCTTCATTCATCAAATCATTGATGAATATGCCGGGAGAGAGATCTTTTCCTTTATGGATGATTTTTCTGGCTACAACTAGATCAACATCACATCAGCCAATCAAGAAAAGACAGCTTTTATCTATCTGTGGGGTACGTTCGCGTACAAAAAGCTCCCTTTTAGCCTCAAAAATGTTGGGGCTACATTTCAGCGGGAAATGTCCTATGCATTCCATGATATTCGCAACATTGTCCAGCCTTACTTAGATGACCTTATAGCTCATTTGCGTAAGTGCCAAGATCACCCAGACCATCTTCGGAAAAAATTTCTGCGCTGCAGACACTATAACATTTGGTTAAACCTGCACAAATGTTTTTTTTGCGTAGAATCAGGACAACTCCTCGGCTTCATCATTTCCAAGGATGGTATTCACCTTGATCCAAGTTGAGGCCATTGTAAATTTACCCCCCCCCATCTTCACTGCACCAACTCGAGAGCCTGCAAGGAAATGCCAACTTTCTCCGTCATTTTATACCCAATTATGTCAGGCTAGCTACAAGATTTACCCGGTTGCTAAAACAAGGAACACCCTTTATATGGGACGAGGTGGCCCAAAATTATTTTGACAATCTCAAGGCCTTCCTCGTAAATGCTCCTCTGTTGCACCCACCAGATTATTATCAAGATTACTTCCTTTACCTAGCCGTGGCCCCTAGCACCATTGCTATGGTCTTAGTCCAAGATGATGACGAAGGCAATGAACATGTGATCTACTACCTTAATCGTAATCTCCTCAACACTAAAACACATTATGCACATGTCAAGAAGTTGGCTTTGGTTGTTGTCCAGGCTATTCAACGCTTTCAGCACTATATCCTTTTGCGCACGACTACAGTGATTTATGAATGCAACCCCATGACCTATATCCTGACTCGTCAGTTGCTAGGGGGGGGAATATTCTAAATGGGTCGTGATCCTGCAAGAATTTTATTTGTTATTTATTACAGCCAAATCTAAGAAGTCACTCGTTTTCGCCGAATTGATTTGTTCCCTTCCCTCCAAGTCTCTCCCTGCTGGTGAAGATGAACAACTTCCAGATGAGACCCTCTTTTTGATCAACACCCTCGATCTATGGTATGGTGATATCATCGTGTACCTCCATATGTCCATGTTCCGATCTACATTGACTGAGGATGATCAGCGAAGGATTCGGCATCACTCCCAACCCTACTGTATTATTGGTGATACTTTATACTGTGTCAATGTTGATTCATTTCTTGTTTGATGCCTTACAATCGAGGAAGATGAAAGAGTTCTTAACAATTTCCACTCCGGGGCCTGTGGTGGTCATATGTATGGTTACGCTATAGCTCAAAAAATCATTCGCGCTGGTTATTTCTGGCCGTCTATCTTCAATAACTGCATTCTTGTTGTTCGCAAGTGCCACAAATGCCAAGTTTACCAATGCAAGATGCGAGCCCCACTCGCTCACCTACACCTCGTCATTACCGTTGGTCCTTTTTCCAAATGGGGCATCGATTATATGACATGTAAACCTCGTTTAGCCGAGGGGCATGACAATATTATCATCGTTGTGGATTATTTCACCAAATGGGCCAAAGTGATGCCTACATACTCTGTAGATGGTAAGACGACGGCTCAATTCCTTTTCAACCATGTTATTTCCAGGTTCATCATACCTCAAGCCATTGCCACATACCATGGCTCCCATTTCAGAGATTACATGATGGCTGAGCTGACATCTGCATTGGGCTTGTGCATGGCTAGATCCCATATTACCCTCACGCCAACAACCAAGTTGAAGCCATGAACAAGGTCTTGGTCACAATGCCTCAGCGTACTATTGGGATGCACAAGTCAAATTGGCATCTCATGCTCTTTTCAGCTCTGTGGGCCTACCGAACCTCAACCAAAGACGCAACTAGTTTCACACCATTCCAGTTGGTCTATGGTCTAGAAGCAACATTGTCGATCGAATGCGAGATTCCTCCACTCAAGTTAGGTGTTGAACTCCTCCCCGAAATGTCACCTCAAGAGGAATGCCTCTTATATTTAGAACGATTGGACGAGACTCACCGTCTCGCCGCCTTGGTCATCGAAGCACAAAAGAAATGGGTCAAATCCCATTTCGATCAGTCGGTCTCCCCTCACACGTTCTCTGAGGGTGATTTGTTCTTACTATAATACCAAGCTAACTATAAGCTAGGGGCAGGCAAGTTCAAACCCATGTGGCATGGGCCCTACATTGTGAAACGTGTTTTTCAGAAAGAAGCCTATGAGCTTATTGATTATGAAGGAAATCCTCTCGATAAGCCCTGAAACGGGCTTTACCTCAAGAAGTACTATGCTTAAGTCATCTTGCATGGTTACTTGTGTATTAGTGTGTCATTCATTTTTGTGCAGTGTAGTTTTGTGTGGTAGTTTTCAAATAGCTTTCTTGTTTACTATGCTTTTCTTGCTTTGGAGATGTCTGCAACTCCCCACATTTGTTTCACTGATGGTGCTTGTCATAGTACCCAGAAACTATCATCTGCGGCATGGGCTATCTATGACCCTAACGGTGAGTTGATTGACCTTCAAGGTATCTGTCTAGGTCGCACAACTAACAACATTGCTGAATATAGTGCGGTCATCGAACTATTGTTAGAAGCTATTGCTCTTGACATTAGAGAGTTGGTTGTCAACCTAGATTCACAGCTTGTCGTCCTTCAACTCAATGGGCAATATTTTGTTAGAAACCCTCAAATATTGAGAATGTATCTCCATATTCATCTATTGGAAAGACATTTTTATTACATTACATAGCATCATATTTCTAGAAGCATGAATACATTGACAGATGCATTAGCTAATCATGTGTTGGATAGACATTTACGAAACAAGTGAAAAGATAAAACAAACCATTTTTACCATAGTAGACAAGAAAATACAGCATATATCTATATCTATATATATATGGTGATAATGTTTGATACATCAGAACCCTAAAAAATAATATGTGTCTAAAATAACATCGGCGACTTGCAGGCCTCATATATATGTGGCACGCAAGCCTCAAAAAATGTAAGTGCTAGACCTAGGAACTAATCAGCATGGTGATCATGGTAGCATGATACAGCTCATGCAACATGAGTCAACAATTAGCAAATCCGATCTGAGACTCCCACCATGTGTCTCTGGTACTGACGAGGAATGTCTCCTACCCGAGCATACTCCAGGATGCCACGAGTCAACCCCTCAAGGTCCCTCGCAATCTCCTCCTCGTTTTCACTCCCTTCCTGATAAGGAGTGACATCATCAATAGGGCAAGGGATGCGGTTGGCTATTGGGGACATCCCAGTAGGCCGCTCTAGTCCAACGTCTACATTAACAAGAGAAATTTTATAAGCACATATATACGAAAAACAATTAAAAAAACTCAAATTTAAAAATTTGATTTTTTACCTTCATCATCGAAGTCCTCCCCATCTAGTAAGGGCATATCTAGATATCCACAAAAGTCGGTGCCACTGTATGGCCAGTCCTCCACGACGATTTTCTGTCATCGTAGCCATGAAAAGAATGCAAGTCAGTATGACATGTGCTGACCCCCAATGATCCTGGGCATCAAACGACTCCAGCGAGCCATCCGTGGATCACGTGGCATAGGAGGATCTACCTCAGTTAGCTGATACTGGAACAATGTTACCCATTCCAAGAAGAAGGTCACAAACACAGATCTGAAGAAAAATTGCTTCAGATTCCCCACCTTAGCTTTTGACAGCTGGCGTTTGATGTTGGTCTTCATGGCCTCTGCCCAGTTGAATATCATAGGAGCTATACATTTGATAGCATAAAGGAAATTTGACTTGTTGGTCTCATGTTCCACCTCGGACCCTGCCACTCTATTGATGGTCAACAGAATCACTCTCAGTGTCAAATCTCGAACACTAGAAATCTCAATCTCCCCATTTTTTTATTTCAGGGCCTCAGGGAAGTGTTTAGCAAGCAATGAAGATATGCTTGCCCCAATTGGTCGTGACCCGTACAAGTTCACTGGTTCCCCTCTACGGGACAGCCCAGTGATGAAGTATATATCTAAAGTTTCCAACTCCAGCTCTTGGTCTCCAATAACAAATATCTCTCAATAAATGTCCCAAAGACTAATCAGGTACCGAAGCAACTCAGGTTGGGCCCACATCCCTAGCGTGAGAAAGAATTTGTGGAGCTTGCAAGCCCTTAAGGCTTCCAGGAAATTTGGGTCATCCATTAACTGGGTGTCAACATCATCATGTTCCCATTCTTTCCAGTCCACCATTTTCAACGATTCTTTCCTGAAAAAAGCCATTAATTTGAGTCAAAAATCATGCTTGGCCCATAAAATTTGAGTTTAAATGGTGTTTTTTGAGGAAATAGGGTTTTTCCTTATTCACGACGCCGACGCACCTGTTTTAAAAATAGTTGGGCCGAATGGCGTGACTAGATTTGTTAATCACCCTCAGTCGACGTGATTCTATGCCCGGAAGTCACGTCGATCGTGGGTGAAAAAGTTTTTTCAAAACCCCCTAAAAAAAACTAAACAAATGGTTAAAAACAGAAATAAAGGACATGAAAATGGAGCTCAGGGCTTTGGTTTTTACCTGGAACTGGCGGCTCGTGATTGACCTCCCGGATCTCCCACAATCTGCTCTGGAACAATTAGGGCAAAGTGAGTAAAAAGTTTTCACAGTAAGGAAAAATGGTAAATGGTAAAAATATATTTACTTTTCTCCTTTTTATTCATTTTTTCATGAAAATATCAGGTTTTTGTAAATATTTTAACCTATTTTACCTCAAGAACTGGATAATATACTTTACCTTTTTGGACAGTGACAGGTGATAAATGTTCGACGATGGTGACGAGTCACGTTTCAGCTCTTTTCTCAACTTGTTAAACTCATATGAAAAGATTGCCAAGTATTTTTCCCTTGACTCGTAAAAGAAAATAAAATGGGGGGTTCGCTTTCAAGCTCTTTTCTGAGCATTTAAAAGTGAAAAAATGGCGGAGTCCTTATCATTTCGAACTCATTAACGGATGTGAAACATCATGCGCCTAGTATAACTTTACCCCATTTTCGGGTTGGGCGGCACTATTTACAATAATGGTACTTCTTGATTGAAATGGTCAAGCGGTTCTCTCGAGCATCATTTTCTACCTTTTCGGGCTCAAAAGACACAAATGTACGAAAAGGGACCATGTGGAGTTTTCTTTTACATGTCTTTTTCAAACTCTCTAAACATGAAAAAGATACTGAGTTACACCTTTGTCAGACTCGTTAAACTATTAAACAACATTGGATTCGTCACCATGACGAACATGAGCTTCTCCTTCCTAGGGCTCATTAAACTTGCTATGTCGGATTCGTCCGAAGGATGAAGTTACAGTGAAAGCATATTCTATCCCCTTCAAGCTTGCGATTAAAAAAAATTGGGGTACCTTCCAGAAATGGTGGGGGAAAATTTGGAAATCTATCAGTTGTGTTGGCAGGTCACTCTTAAACATGACACTTTCTGCTTTGTGTCGGGTTGGGATATCCTCCTTTGTATCGTTGACCTCCTTGGGTTTGAGCCATTCATTTTTTTACCTTCCATTTGATCTCTTCCACGTCATCATGACCACTGATCCTATGGATCCAAAAGCTGCCAAACTTCTAGTTGTGTCACCGATATGTTCAAGAGTTGTCCTTTTGCAGTTACACTTACCCCTGACTCTCTATATCATCCAAAATCATTTTGCATCCTTTCGTCTCGTGTCAATGATGTGGGAAACATTATGGACCTCCTTCAACACAATCACTTTCTGTCAACTTCAACTCATTATCCAGGAAGTTGACCGAGAGACTCCCTTCCAGTACCTTAGAGCTTGCATGCCCTAATGGAAAGTTCTTCACACTCGACAACAAGTTCACATCATTGTCTTTCGATTGAGTGATTTCATGGGTGTTTGACTTCAGTTCCTCTATTCACATTCCATGGATTGTGTTGATAGTACCTTGAGGACCATTGTCATTATTAGTGGTTTCTCTCGCACTTGTTAATAGTTTACATCATCAAATGGTAATCAAGCGACTTTCTAGCATGTTCAACATCAACACATCTATTCACATGTTGGAATCTGTACTTTGATCGGGTCGTGTTGGAGCACAAGACCCTAGACTAAGGTCACAAAAGTCCAGGTTGTGAAGTGATGTGACATGGTTATGCTAATATACATGTCTCTTTCATATGGATGGCTATGACCATACCATGAGTTATCATATGTGATCCTTCTCATTATTGGATGGCTACGACCATACCTTGGTTTCATTATGATCCTCTTTGATGGATGGTTGTGCCCATACCTGGATCCCTTTACATGATCATTCTCTAGATGGCTGCATCCATGCCCGATTCATGCATTTGATAGATTTTTTAGTTATGTATATGTATCTATACTTGCTTTCAGGTTTTCCGACGGCAAACTATGGTTCCCCGCACTGATTCATAAAGCATTTCATCCCTCACTCTAGATCAGCCTTCACGCTTTAGGGGGCATATATTACACAGAATTCTATCATTGTCCCTGTACTCCCCGTTCCTTAATCGTGGAGGACCTATATAGTGAACCCCACATGCTTTCCCTTCATGAAGAAACTCCCATTATGTCCCTCTTCATGAGCAGATCAATTCCCTTTTGCACCATTTCCCCTAAAACTTTTGTTTTTCCCAGTTTACAAGACCGGCACTAATGAACTTTGTCTCCCCCACACCGATGTGCAGAGATTAGCATTATCCCTAGCACTGACCGAAGCGACTAAGCTGTGTTCCAGTCGCATCGGTCCTGTTATGGAAAGTTTTTTAAATTAGGAGCCGAAGCTTCCATCTCTAGAAGCTTCATAATGGAAGTCTGGTAAATGGTTTGGCCAGATGGGGTCGAGAATGTCAGTTTGGGCTCCTTTCCCCTATAATGATGGAAACACCTCAAGGGATAAGCCCTTCTCCCATGAGAAGAGGATCCATCTACCATCCATTCATCCTATATAAACCTCCCTTCTTCCCAAGCACAAGCTAGTGTTAATGTTGGTGTGCTAGTGTTATTTTGGTTTGGAGTAAAAAACAAGCTATTCCTAGTTGTAGCTATCTAGTTGTGTGAGGGAGAAGTGTGATTTGGTTTGGAATCCTAAATGGAAGAGCCTTAAAACTATTGTGGATTGAGGCCATCATGGAATGCTAGCAGAAGTGTGTGGGAACCTGGTCTTGTCAAAGGAGAACTACAATGTCAAGACAATGCTTGTAATCTATCTTTGATATTAATATATGAAACTATTGATTGATTTCCTACATTTTTTGTCATCTTACACATTCATGGCTTAATGTTTCTTGACTTGTTAAGTAGGTTGAGTTACAATCTGTCTATTATCACGGTTGTTGTTTGCTGTTGTTTACTTGTTTCAGGTGCTTGAAGAAGGAAGAGAGAGGTAGCTGGAGTAAGCAAGCAAGGACAACATCAAATGGGATAAGCATACTAAGAGGTAGGCCCTCTTAATTGGTTCTAACCTAAGGAAATCTTCCATAGAATGTATCTATTGTGGTTAGACCCATTATCGGGCTAGAGGAATTTGTTTGTGTCCGCACTTATAATTTTACTTCACCACAAAGAGAGAGAGAGAGAGAGAGCATGGGTGGGGAATAGTGTGCATGTGTGTGTGAGAGAGAGAATGGGTGAGGAAGAGTGTGTTGTGAGAGAGAGAGTTAGAATAGGTGGGTAAGTGTGTGTGTGTGTGTGTGAGAGAGAGAGAGAGAGAGATAAGACAATGGACTTGTCCATCCTATAGAAAAATAATGATACAGAGAGGTTTTTTGGAAAATTATCTTTTCTGATAGATAGATGGAGTGAAGTAGATAGATGCAAATGGTGAGAGAGAGAGAGAGAGAGAGAGCATGGGTGTGTGTGCGCGTGTGAATGAGAAATAGATAGGGAGAGGAGGGGATGGAAAATAGTGTGGGTGACTAAGTGATGGGGGAGAGAGAGAGGGATAAAGGGAGAGAGAATAAGGGAGAGAAGGAGATATATATAGAGTCGGAGGGGGGAGATAGAGGGATAAAGAGAGGGAAGAAGAGAGATACAAGGAGTGAGGGAGGAGGGGGGAAAGAAGAGAGGGGGGATATATGGTTGAGGAGGGGGGGAGATGGGGGCCTAGGAAAGGGTGAGAGAAGGAGACAAAGAAAGTGAGTGAGTGAGAAGAAGAGTGTGAAAGAGAAGATGTAGATAAGAGAGGGAAAAAAGGAGGATAACGGGGAATGGAGAGAATGAGAGTGGGGGGAGAGAGAGAGTTGTGTGAGACAGAGGTGGGGATAGAGAGGGGAGGGAGAAAGAGAGATGGTTGTGGAGGGCGGGGGGGAGAGAGAGTTATAGGGAGGATGTGAGAGAGAGAAGGAGGGAGGGATAGAGTGAGAGAGAGAAGGAGGGATGGATAAAGTGAGAGAGAGAAGGGGGAATAGAGAGAAGGAAATAAAGAGAGAGGGAGATGGAGTGATGTAGGATCACCTTTGGCATAAATCAATCTATGTTGATTGATTTTAGTTAGTAGTTAGAGGCTAAAATAAGAGTGTTGCAATAGTGTTGTGACTTCACAATTGTTGTTAACAATGTAAACTTTGAAACGGGAACTGATACTGGTACCCGTTTTGTAGAAATAGCAAAAAAGTGACCTGATTTTCAAACGGGTGATGTAGAACGCAAATGTTTTTCTTAGAGCATAGTTTTTGGCACTTTAATTTTTTTAATGTACATTACGTTTTAGAATGGTAGTGATTTTCATGCTGATTTTAAAAAGTGAGTATTTTGCATCACACCCTTTTTCTAAAAGCCCTGTTTTTTGGCTTTAAATTGTTTAATGTATAAAATGTAAATAATTATTTTGTAAATTTGATCATTTTTGAAGTGGTCATTTTCTTCACATTTTCTTGTTTTTTATTTTAATTTTAATTTTTTTTCATGAGGTTTTTATTGTTTTGCATTTTTAAATTAGAAGGTCGATATTTAGAATTTTCGATATTCTACATATTTATACATCCTTAATTAATTTTTCAATCCACATGAAATAATTGTTTCTAAAAACAATATTTTTTAACAATGGACATAAAAATAACCATTTTTAACATAAATATAACTAAAAAACTACACGTTTTAATAATTTTTTGCGAGAATTGACATGTCAAAATCACAATTTTTATACGATAATTTTAACTAAAAATGGTTAAATAATAGCTTTTTTATGAATTTCATGTCAAAAAAATAATAATAATCATTTATTTTTTTCAAAAAATAATGATTAACTTAAAAATCAATGCGAAAATCACATATTACAAATATTGAACGTATAACAACCCTAAGTGAGCGTTTATTCTTCTCATAAAATGTCAAAGTCAAAACATTGGAAAGCTTGATTTAGAAGCATAACTTAAATTTAATCAACAATGTCACGTAATCCAAACTCTTCATCCTCTAGAGTTTCATCATTGTCTTCTTCCACAATATTTTCTGTTTCCTTTTGCTCATTTTCCTCTTCTAATGGATCTTTGATGTCTGCGAATCTCCCAATGTATGGCTTTCCAAACATTCCATGTAATGGTGGTTGGGATTCCTTTGCCTTTTTTGCCACACGTGATTCACTAAAGTCCTCTTTCTTCAACCCAATTTCTTGCATTGCATCTGGAAGAAATTGAAGAGCATTAATCCTTTGCTGAATGAAATTGCATTGTATTGGATCTTTTTCAATTGCAATGCAATTTCTTCCTTTTTGAAGGCAACATGCTAGTGTTGTATCTAATTATCAAACACAAAAGAAATAATGAACTAAATTAGTACAATGACATATTAATTAAAAAATAACATATTGAAATTCAATTCCATATAATAAAACTTACCTGAGCCAGAAAATAAATCCAGAACCCAATCTCCTTCATTGAACAAATGTCTATAAGATATTTAATCAATAATTGTGGTTTTTGATAAATGTTATGTATCTCTCATTTTGCTTCTTTGTCTTCATATGTTAGTTTTCTCACAACAGTATCATAAGTCAATATTTGGCTATGACTCTTTCTGTCTACCCAATTAAAAATCATATACATGTGGTTATCATATTTTTCCCAACTATCAATATGAATGAACTCACAATCATTTATAAATTGTTGATCTTCATTGTTAAGAAGATTTAACTTTTTCCTGTAACATGAAATAGTAAAAGTTTAATTAACTTGTACATAAATAAAATTTTCAACATTAATCAAATATACATTTTAAACGTCTTACCATGTAAGCTGCATCCTTGAATTTGTTTTCTCATTGAAGCTTGACAATATCATTTCCAATTGTGTGTCTGAATGAAATGTCACAAATCTCCATAATGGTGATGACGTGACTTGTACAAATCCCGCAACCACTTTACTAAGAGTTTGATAAGTATAAGGGTCACTATCATAGTCAATGTTTGGAATATTGAGACCATGGGGAATATCTATAATGACTAGGGAATAATCCCTTTTAGGTATGAGTTTAGCAATGTCTTCATAGTCGCCTTGTATTACATGATATTGAATAGTGTTTAGCACATTCCAAATGACATGTTTAAGAGTTGGATCAAGTTGAAAATTCTTAATACGTTGCTTCCTCAGTCTTTCGATCTTTATTTTTTCAATAAAGGTTTTGAAACTATCTAGCGCTCCATTATCATCATTCCTCATCTTTTATAAAATAAACAAATATATGTGTAAGTTATAAATTAAAAATAGTACACAGGTGAATAAAAATGAATGTATAAATTTCAAGATACCTTTTTTAAATTGCAAGATAAAAAAGATTTAATGTTATGTAGAACTTGAATCTGGTTATTTGTGTACAACATCATTCCCAACTATCTTTTCATCAACAATCTAACGCATTTGTTTCTTGAATTTTCCATAGTAAACTTTGACTGCATTTAGATAAAGTAACAAAAAGTCAATATAATGATTATGATAACAAATCACTACCAAGAACAACATGTTTTATTTAAAATATAATTATAATCTAGAAATAAATAAAAATAATTCAACAAACTTACTTTTGAAATTCTTCAGACATTTCCTCCAATGATAATTCCCCTGACCTCACAGAGATAATATTGTTTTGACAATTTTTTCGTCTTTCACTCCTTGCATTGCCCTTCAAGGTGTGATAGTCATATCCTCTGGAAGCTTCTTCATTTCAGGAGCTGATTTACTATTGCTACATATCAATGGCTTAGACTTTTTAACCCTCTAGTTTTTAATGGCAATGTCTTCCCACATGCTAAAAATCTCATCAATCAACTTCCAAACGTCTCCAGTTCTAAATTCCAATTGGAAAATGTTATCAACACCTCTGAATAAATCACTATTTTTGTTGCCTTTTCCACCTTTTGAATTGGTTTTCTCTTCAATTTGATAGCCTATTTCCATAAAACATTCCTTTTAGAAATCTATAGTAACATTTATCCTATCCCCACCACATTTTTCTTCAAATTCACTATGACTAAATCTAACCCTTTGGATGAAAGTCATAGACATCATATATTCATTATCTAAATTATGATCCCATGCCACTAACTTTGCTTCTGTATGTGATAAACCAGCGTAAATGATACATTTCATTGTTTCAAAACGTGGGTTATTAGGATATTCCTCCATCAATTGTCTTTGAGCTTCTACAGAATGGTTCCCCCCAAGAACATAATAATTGTATTCAAAACATTTTGACTTATCAAATGCTTCTTTGTCAGGAACTTGAAGTGGATCAACAAGAAGCACATAACTAACCACATGAGCATATGGATTGTACCTCATCAATGTCTTCAAGTTGTGAACATGCAATGATGTGGCTTTCTAACTTATATTGACATTGTCCCTTCACTTGCTTTATAGGTTGCCTGACATTAGCTGAAATGTACGACCACCATCAATTAAGTTTCTCTTTGTCAAATTCTCTCGAATGGCATTTTGTTTTGTTTTGATAATGCCATCCTCTAAATCAGCTCCTGGTGTAATGATTTCTCTGCTTTCTTTTGAAGCTTCACTAGATTCTTGACTGCTGGTAATGATTGCTACAAAATATTCAACTTTACTTTTCTTGGTCATAACATTCCCAACATATTTATTCTTGGGCATTGTTACTTTTGGTATTTTATGGCTCTTCTCAGTTCCAATGTCATCTTCAGTAATGGCAACATATGCTTTACTGTCAATTTCAACTTAATTGTCCTCAAAAGTAATTTGTTTACCCTTGCTAGATTTATCCACCAGAGGCCTTTTTTTTCTCATTCTTTGGATGTAGTTTTGTAGCATCATCAATTATTACATTTTGCTTGTTTTCCATATCTTCTTCTGACACTAAGTAAAAACTGCTGACAACTTTCATGATATCATGCTCTATGAAATGAATGCCTGCCAACCTAATTGAACAACTTTCAACAAAATTCTGCCAAATAAAATATCATATGTCAATAAAAAACAAAGTTTAAAAATATAGCGAGACACTTTCAAGAACGGAAAATACAAATATAAATAACAATACTTACGATGTTTTGTGTCATCTCATTTACGATTTGTTTACACAACTTTGTAGATACTTCTGTCGTGCCATACAATGAATATGATAGTTGGTATTTAATCCTTTCATGTGACTTGGGAGCTTTTGTAAATATGTAAACAACTTTAGTGTCCGGTACCGAACACATATCTATGACTCTTCCCATCACCTAAAAAATTCCATTATCATTCAGTATATCAATATATAGATATATATTCACATTTGTGCTTTCTCTTTCTTTCACATACCAGATTCTTGATGGAAATTTCACCTCTTTCAAATTCTTCTACTATGAAATCATCTTCTTATCACTTGAGGCACTTGAAAGATTTGTAGTCATGATCTCAGGTGGACTTTGTTCACCAATGTTTCTTGAAGATGCACCTTTAAGAGTCTTTGGTCTAGAAAGAGTCACTGAAATTTTCTTTGATGCCATTTTCCTCGAAAATAGAAACACATAAATCAGTAAATAATAAAAACATATTAACTTAAATTAACAACGAAAATATATCATAATTTTTTTATTTGTATGATCAGAATC
>APFE030908403.1:145450-208336 GCA_000404065.3 Pinus taeda | reverse complement strand
CCCCCCCCCCCTCTCAGTATTATTCCCAACAATTGGTTTCAGAGCAGGTCCTTTGGCAGAAACATGATCGCTTGAAGGAGATCCGTAGAAAAAATGGGAAAGAAGCTAAAGAAGAAAGAGTATCAGAAGAAGAAGACCTCTCAAAAGAATAGTGATAGAAAGAGAGACAATCGGTCGTTAGGTGGAAGCAAGCATTTAGATTCAGAATCACCTTAGATTGAAGATGAACAAGCAAAAGAAGTATCAGGTACAGATTTTTGGTCTTCTGGTGATACTTTTCCCTATTCATGGAATGTTGAAGATATTGAAAGTGATAGTGAAAGAAATATGGAGGCATAAGTTAAAAGACTCATAGATAAAATTAGAGATCAACATGATCTATTTAACAAAAGGGAGTGTGCCTTCAAAGAAGTTGCCAGATTAAAAGTTCAGTTGGAGGAAGGAAACAAAGTAAGGAAGTAGTACAAGGAAAAGGAAGATCAATGTCAAAAGCTGCAGGATGAAGTGACATTATTAAGAAATGAAGTAAATGAAAAGAGTACAACAATCAAGAGACTTAAAGACAGATCCAGTTACTATGAAAGTCTTGAAGCTGAGATAATCTCTCTAAAAGAAGATCTTGAAAATTCAAATAAGCAGAATAAATAATTACCTTAAGCAGATGAAGAACAAGAAAATGAGATTCTCAAATTAAGGCAACAAGTGGAAGAAGGAAGAAAGGCTGAAGAAATCATGAAGAAGCAATATCTGGAAAAGGAAGAGCAATATCAGGTTGAAGTAAATATCTTAAAAGGTAAATTAGAAGAAAAGGATAAAATGTTACGATTTCAAGATAGTGCTAAGAATTTGGATAATATTCTTAGTAGTTAAAGGTGTTCTACCATCAAAACTTGTATTTGTTTTCATGAAACTAGTGAAGGTTAATCTCACAAGATGAGGCAAGGAACTCTAATGAAAATTCTGAAATGATCAACCAGGAAATAAGAGGTCAACCCCATCAACAACCAAGGAAAGAAAGTATTCAAAGAAAAACATTTACTCCTAACTATGGAAGTGATAATCAGTTCTTTCCTCTGATGAATAATATTGAATGTTTTAGATGTCATAATTTTGGACATATTGCAGCCAGATGCAGAAGTAGAATGTTTCAAGCAAATAACCGTCACACAGAATGATCATCAACTTCTAGGTACTTTAAGGGATATTGTTTTTCTTGCAATATGTTTGGTCACAAATCCATTGAATGCTATAGAGGGAATATGAAACATATAAGATGTTATGCTTGTAACAAGTTTGGGCATATAGCAAAAGAATGCAGGAGCAAATTTCGGCCAACATACCAAAAGGAGCAAACATCATCACACTCCAAGGTATGTAAGAACAAGGAAGTATACATAGAAAGATGTGGCATAGCTTAGTATACAGACATAACAGACTCAGAGGGAGCTGAAAATGTGAAACTTCAGTATTCCAATTCTCATACACAGTTATCATGAAGACAAGTCACGTATATATGCGAGTTAGAAGTTGCACAGTTGTGTATATGTTGTTTTGTTGAAGAAGTAGTGGGAAAGACTCAGGAAAAGGGGTATGATATGGTTCAGTCAATTATCAATTATATTTTATGTTCTGTTTGATGATGATTATAGTCTTCTGATGATAAGTTGAAGTGCTTTTGACTCTCATAAGTTATTAATGACTTGATAAATAACTGGTTGTTGGTGATTCTTACTAACAAATGAAATGATTAGATCTGACAGTGAATAGCTGGCACAGGTTCAGGGGGAGCATATGTTTCTAATAATGCATTGTTGGCATTATAATAAGAAATTGGTACATGATAATACTTATATTGTTTGATTCACATATATGTTTTTATTTAGATGACTCTATTGATAATGGACATATACAGGTTGTTGATCTTGATGTTGCTGACATATGCTTATGGTACAGATCATATATGGTGTATGATAGTTGTTGGTGACTATCATGGTCTTATTTATATCGTTGGTCCTTGTTATAAATGTCATGTATATCATTTTATGTAAAGGTCATGTAAATACTTTGATGTAATTTGTAACCCCACTATGCATGGGAAGGATTATGTAATAATTGCAAATTTTCAATCATGTATGAATGTTTGGTATATCCCCACTTGGTTGGGTGATTGATGTATGTATGATTCATTGGTGTCAGGAAGGTCATACTCACATAGTTGAGTGATAGATTCATGTACTTCATTTCCATCCATCAGATATTTCAGTAAAATCTTAAGGGGAGCATGATCATAGAATTCAACATGTGTAGTGCATCTCTACGAGGGATAATATCTTGGTCCACCCTTTGTCTTTGATGTCAAAGGGGGAGAGTATCTTGGTTTTATTTGATATATCTAACATGTTCTACAACTTGTATTAATAAACACCAATATGGTTGCAATCAAGTCTGAAGGGGGAGATTGTTGGCATTATGGTACAAGTGTTGTCCTTGATGGCAACTCTCATATATGATGAATGATGGCAGTTCACAGTGCAACAGGTTAATAACAAAGGATTATAGATCAGACTTTAGAGGTTGAAGAAAGAGAATGGTCTAAGAAGTATACGCTGGTTCACTTTATCCAAGTAGTGTATACACGTGGGTCCACAGAAAAAATGAGCATATACATATACCCGCACCTTCACAAAAGGAAAAATGCATATGGGATGGAAAATCAAGGATAATGAATACCAAGGGTTTCTACCATGGTATTGACCCATGGTAATGAGCGTGACAAAGAATCTTGGTACCATCAAAGAATACCAGCAACATAACTATGGTTTTGGTTTGAGGTATTGACAAAGGACCTAAGTATATAAGGAGAAGAAGATCAAAGGGCTAAGTGGGCAAGTAATGAATATCTTATGAAGAGTTAGATCAAAAGAAAATATGCATGTTATGGGTTTGTGGCGCTTTGCTTGATCTGAACTAAGGATGAAACTAAGTGGTTGATGATGGATGAGTTCTAATGATGGATTGGGATCATAAGACCTGAAATGAATTATCATTATGTTGTATGATCATGGATAGACTAGATCTGAATGCTAATGCATGTTTTTATTCTATAAATGTTATGATCTGGGTATGACTAAATTCTAGAATAGTTGTGAAGTTTTAATTTAGTATTTGCATATATATGTGTTGGTTCACCTTGGTGAAGGTGTGGATACACGTTGGTTCATCATTTCGAAGTAGCTTATACATTATGAAATATGATGTTTGAAGTTGCAGTTGGTTCTAGTTGTTGATGCAGAGTTCTGGGTTCTACTCTGTGCTTTGGTGACAATGATATGATTGTTCAAATTGATTGATTATGATTTACTTCAGCGTTGATGGGTTTTTAGTGATTGCTTGTATTGCAGTGGTGATTGATTTTGAGCTTCAATGTTTTTGATGGGTCCAGTATGAAAATTGGATGAAATGTGGCCCTCATATTGTGTTGTTGTGTACCAGGAGTATCCATTCTGAAAATTTATGAAACGTGATCCCTAGAGGAAGAGAGAAGGTCGTAGCCTTCTGTAGGCTGATGCTTACGTACTGGTAAACATATCAGCCAATACAAGAGCTAGTAGGTTAGAGCTCCCTTCCTATAGCAGCTAGATAACGAGTGAAGGTTGGAGCCTTCTGTAGGATGGTGCCTACGTACTAGTAAACATATCGGCTAGTACAAGAGCTAGGGGTTGTAGCTCCCTTCCAGTAGAAGCTGGAGAACGAGAAAAGGTTGTAGCCTTCTATAGGTGGGTAACTACATACTGGTATGAGTCTGCACCACTACAATATTGTAAATATGTTCCTCTTCTCTTAAAATAAGACAAAGACGACAACAGCAGGTGGTTTTTCTCCCGCATTGGGTTTCCACCTTAATTGTTGGTGTTCATGTGTGTTTCTTATGTGTGATGGTTTATTATGTTATTACTGCACATGGTTACTATTTAAATGGTTAATAAAGTACTAATGCACTGATTAAAGATCAACATATGATGAATTAACTGAATTATAAGTTCACTCGATATATGTTGGTTGCCTTAAGAACAGTTGCGTGTACAAGCAAGTTACCTTCACTAAAGTAGCATATATAAATATGTTTATGAAAAGAGAAAGTTATTGACTTGTAAATACTAATTCAGCCCCCACACACCCTCTCAGTATTATTCCCAACAATAATTGTGTTTTCAAAAATAGATGAAGAACACCTATTACATTTAAGAAAGGTTTTTGAAAAACACTTAAAATATGGTATTTCCTTAAACGCTAAGAAAACTCTTTTTGGTTTAGAGGAGGGAAAACTTCTAGGTCATATCATTTCAAAATAATGTATTAGGATAGATCATAGCAAAGTCAAAGCCATACCAAAAATTGACCTTCCCAGAAACAAGAAAGAAGTTCAATCCTTCATTGGTATGATAAATTTTCTTAGAAGATTTATTCCTAACTTAGCTGAGATCTTAAGATCCATTACAAACATGATGAAGAAAGATATTGAAATAAAATGGAATACTGAAGCCAATAAATATTTTAGTGAAGTGCAGTTAGACTTAACCACTGCTCCTGTTTTGATAACCCCTTACTTTACAAAGGATTTTATGATTTTTTCTTTTGCATCTAAGCATACTATTGCAATTGTTTTGTTGAATAAAAACAGTGAAGGATATGAACAGCCCATATATTTATTTGGAAAAACTTTAAGGGATGCCTCATTAAAGTATAACATCATGGAGAAACAAGACTTTTTTGGTGAAGGCACTGAAATTAGAGTTTACATCCTACATTCTCATATCATTGCATTTCTCCCAAGTTTTGTGGTAAAGGATATTCTGACACAAACTGGCCCAAATAGTAGGAGAGGAAAATGGATTGCAGTCATCCTAGAATATGACATTGAGATCAGACCTACCAAGCTCATCAAAGGTCAAGGATTGGCTAAGCTAATGGCTAAGTCCAATTTTCATGCACTAGATATTAATTGTATAGTTGCACTTGATGAATAGGAAGAGTTGACGACTCCACAGGTATAAGATGCCTTTGCTACCTCTCCATGGTATGCATATATTATTTTTTTATTACAAAATTTACAAGATCCTCTTTGTTTAACAAAGGCAAAAGCTAGGTTTCTAAAAATAAAAGCTATGAAATTCTATATTTTAGATCGGATTGTATATTGGAAAGATGCTAGAGGTATTTTACTAAACTGTTTGTTGAAAGACGAAGAAAACAGGGTCATGGAAGAGTTTCATAAAGGAAATTGTGGAGGCCATTTGCACTAGAAGACCACAACCAACAAAATCCTGAGGGCTAGTTTTTGCTGGCATACCTTGTTTTTATATATGCATAAGAAATTCACCACTTACCACCATTGCCAAAATTTTGAAGGCAAGAGAAAGCTTTTGCCTTTAACATTGAAACCCATTATAGTTGAGGTTCCTTTTCAACAATGGGGTATGGATTTCATTAGAGAAATCCATCCAAGATCCTCAAGTCATCATAGATGGATCTTGATGACCACTGAATACTTTACTAAGTGGATTGAGGTTAGTCCAACCAGACATGCCACAAGCACTATAATCATTCAATTTTTAGAAGGTAACATTCTGTCTAGGTTTGAATGTCCACATAAGATTGTCACTGGCAAAAGAACTTGATTAATTCCCTGTGGGCTGATAGAATTAGCACAAAGAAATCTATTGGAATGTCTCCATTTCAATTAGTATATGGAGTAGATGAAATTTTTCCTACTTCCCTAGGAATCCCTGTGCTAAAGCTATTGAAAGAAGCACAAGTAGAAAAAAATGATTTGAAAAGAAGGATTAATCAAACCATACAGTTGCAACAATCTAGGGAGGAGGTCTATGACAAAACTAAACTCATTCTGGAAAAAA
This sequence comes from Pinus taeda, assembly GCA_000404065.3. Taxonomy (NCBI): domain Eukaryota; kingdom Viridiplantae; phylum Streptophyta; class Pinopsida; order Pinales; family Pinaceae; genus Pinus; species Pinus taeda. The sequence goes on along the minus strand of APFE030908403.1, from coordinate 202,421 downwards.
TTAAGAAGATCCATGAAAGGAGGAAAAAGGCAGATGACTTCCAAATAGATGACCTAGTGTTAAAATGAGACTCAAGGAATGAAGAGAAAGGAAAGCATGGTAAATTTGACAGTTTGTGGAAAGGGCCATACAATGCATTTTTATTAATAGACTTCACTGGAGAAGGACTGCCAAGTGGACCTGTCAAGACTACTCAAACATTACTTTCTTCCAGAATAGATCATTTTCATTTAGAATCATTATAAATATCATTTTACTATTCTACTGCAAGAGTGAGGGTGGTTTTGATAGTGCTAGATCCGCCAACATGTCAGGGGGATCTCCCCGGTAATAAGTCCCAATTAGACCTCAGACTGTTTTTTGTAGGAGTCCGAGTAGTGGGTCATACGATAATGTCTTGACAGTGATCTCGCATAGAGGAAAGTAAGAAAACTCTGTTGGTAGCAAGGGTTTGGCATATGCAATGAGCCACAGAAGGTGCATGAGAGGTTCTAACACATGGGGGTTGAGATGAGTGTGTCCCTTGGAAACCTATGATAACATGGAGTTAAGAAGGGAACCCACAAGCAAAGATACATCACAACATGGAAGGCAAGTTAGCTAGCAATCCAAAGTAATGGTTAAACCAACAACACATTTTAGAAAGATTCATATATACATACAAAAAAATAGCTATACATGCATGTGTAAGAAAACAAATGCATATATCATTTAGACTAAATAAATAGCTGAAATACAATAGAACATATACATGAAATGTGTTGGCTCTTGTTATATTAAGAAGTGTAATTTCCATTCATACAATACATCCATGTCCAACCACTAGTTCCGACAGTGGAACGTTACATCCATAACCGCCTGCTCCTCCAAAGAGATGTACTAGCTCTACGCAATGGAGAAGCCAAGGCTCATTACAATAATCTCCAAGCTCTCTCCAAGATAGTCCTATTGGAAGCTTCGCTGACCAAAATCCTTTACAATGATTTATGAGGGACTATTTATAGCAAAGGGTGGGGTTACCCTTGACATTCCCCTTTGTGACAGTTCATCTACCCTCATGACTCTTCATCTACTCTATGACTGTTACATCCAATTATCAACACTTGAACTTACACTTGACAAGATGTTACATTACAATGCACATGTACCCATGTGAGACAAAAAGGCTTGAGCAAGCCTTGCTAGAAATCACTATGACTCGGACAACTATTGGAAGACCAACTCTTCAATATCTTCATTGTGATTGACAGTAGCGAACTGATGCCAAGATCGGTAGTCTGTGATGGTTTCCTTGTGCTCCAAGATGAAATATTTCTGGAACTTGACTCTTGCCTCCATAGCATCTAGGTACACTTCTCAGGCTCCTTTATCCAACTCGTCTAAAAGCATGTGCATGATTGTCTTCCATGCGGTCGGACCGGCAACATACTTGTGCATGATGTTTACACTAATGGGCATGTCTAGGCTGGTGGCAATGCGCATCAACTTGTTAATGTACGAGTCAAGCTCTAGTCAGACCTATGCCTTTGTCTTCGCCTGGATGAGAGTCCCAATAAAGGGATCGCATGTGCACGCACCACAACATCCATAATACACGTGCATGGGAAGCCTATAGACTAGTGATGAGCTACGGGAGCTCTTCATAGTTTTGGATCTAACTTTGAATGCATGCCTTCAGTTCGACCACTCTGGACTTCATCATCTTAGGAAAGTGAAGCGGGGCTCCCTTATATCTCATCATCCATGTTTTCATGTAATCAACAATACCATGCACATTCGACAAGATACGTGCTCTTCTATTACATCATTGTTGCCATCTGTTGAGATGGATGACTCCCTTATGCACGGTACCAAACTTGGAATACAACACTCGCATAACTGTGTCAAGGGAAAAAAATTCATCTAGTATTTACTTCTTCAGTTAAGCTTAGGCGAATGTTGTCACCAACTCTCCTCCTTTCTTGGTCGTATATAGATCCTTAGCCATTCGCTCATTCTTAGCTATCTGAAAGCGAACACTTGATCTAGTGGCTTTGATATATGCTTTAGTGGCATTAGCTAAGGTTGTTGGATGTTTGCGCACGTCAGACATGATCACCCATTCCTCATACCATGGAGGATATGTATGATCCTATGGATTTGACACTCTATGAGATTGGAAAACACTATGTTGAGATTCGTCGAATGAGATGTTGTGCATCTCTCGTTTCGATTGATCTCCAAGGATCTCAATGTCTCCTTGGTCACTTGGGACTTGCTCATCTTCTAGATGTGATGAATCTGATGGGTTGACCTCTTGGTGCTGAGGCATGAGGTCGATGTCTTGCTCTAACTCCTGCTACTCCACGTCTGTATCCATCCATTCAATTGATCACTCTATCTCCTGAGTGAAGTCCTAATCCTGCGATGGTTCACCCTAATCGTCTGATGCCAACTATTCTGATGAGTCCACTACCTATATGGTCACTGTTTGATCCATGTGAAAATGTTGCGCCCCCTATTGTACCTGTTGCTACTGCACTTCCCTCTCCTATTTGCGCACCTCTTTCTCCTTCAGAGTTTCTCCTTCAACCCATGCAACTCCTTCTACATAATTGACTCATGGTGGGGAAGATACCATTGGGACAAAAAGACCATTTAGGGAAGATGGTTGACTGGAAGCCATATTTGGATCGGGAAATGAAAGTTGGTCAACGGTGACAATTCTACCTTCATGTGGGAAACACATCACTCGAAAGAATGTTGAAATAATAGCTCCCATGTCGTAAACATAGTTGCGCCCAAGAAGTAAATTGTAATATAAAGGACCTGGGACTACCATCACATTGAGATAAACAATTTTTCCTCCCAAAGTAATAGGCAATTGAGGAAAGATCCCTAATGGTTGATCGGTTCCTCTGTTAAAAGCCAACAAATTCTAGGTAACAGGCACAAGTGGCGGAAAACCAAGCGCTTGCCAAGAAGTGGAGGAAAAGATACTCACTGATGCACCTTCATCTATAATAGTGACAGGTACAATCATATTACAAATCTGTACTGTGATCTGGAAAAACACATAAGAAGGAAGATGGCATCTTGCTAGTCGATTCCAATTAAAGGAAGTGACCAGACTACTTGGAGGGGGTACCGTAGAAATGGGAGAATTAACGCCTTGAGTTACGAGAGTGGGAGGATTTCCCCCCTACCTTGATGGAACAAAAGGATTGCCCCAAGCTCATTGGAATCTGAAAAAACGAAAAAGAACCTGAGTGGTATCATATTCATTCTCTTCAGGAAAGGTACGATTAGATGAAGGTGAAATCGGTCACCTATTTCCTCTACCTATGATTAATAATGTATAGACTCATGGGATTCACATTCAGAGAGAATGGGTTTGACCGATGGTTGATTTGGGTTAGTCACTTTATCAACTAATGAAGGATTAAGGGAGGGTCTCCTGTAACTGTATGGAAGTCGCTACGGAGAAGCAACACGGTTATCTAACACTTTTTTGGCTTCATCCAGATAGGGACAAAGGTGAATGGGATGATTCCCTTCACATAACCTACAAGGAAACTTAACTTTACCCTTCTTTCCATGAACTTTACTACCACTATTTGATGGTGTGTCACTAGCATGATCTCCAGAATTTGATGACACAAGACAATGTGAACGAGAAGACCATTCTTCTAATATCTGAGGAATATCAAGACAATTTCGAAGAAGATGGTCTCCCGTACAAAGTTTGCATGGATATCGAACTTTGTGAGGCTTATCCGACGGTTTCTCATTAGAAGTTGCATTCCAAGCAATGGTTGCTTGGTTGCCCCCCTACTGATTTTCTTCTTCTTCTTATTCTTCTTCTTCTTCTTCTTCTTCTTCTTCTTCTTAGCCACCTGGTTACTAGTGTCAATACTTTCACCAGGTGAAGAGGAAGAAGGGGAGGAAGAAAAAACTGAGGAAGAAGGCAAAGGGTCGACTTTAGGATCAACTGGAGGTTGATTTTGTCCAGTTGGAGGAGTACTCGATTGTAGAGAAATCACAAAATTTTGAACCAAGGAGGTTGGAAACAACCAAACTGGCAAGCCAATAGTAAATCTCGGAATAGATAATGTAGCCATATAAGGAGCACCAATATTTCCGAAAGGAGGAAAAGGAATAGGATTCCCATCAAAAGGAATTCCTTGATTGGTGGAATCTGGAGTTGTTGCCATATGTCTCAACCTAAGATCAACTGAGTGAGTGTGGAAGATGTTATCCACGGTCAATTAATTTTATTTTAATCAAATAACATAACAAAAAAAAGAGCGATAATATAGGAAAAAGGATTACCAAGCAACTGTGAACTGTAATATACTACCTCTGTAAACCAAGGACTTAACATATGTGCAGGCAATCTCCCCGAATGTTATGTTTGGTGTATCACAGTGTACAAGGTGGTCGACTCAATTACCTAAGTATGGATAGAAACCTAATGTAGTCCTCACATATATACCTGGAAGTACGTGGAGGCCTAATCCATGTTAGCGTTGTCTAATGCGAAATCGCACAGTGAGAGCATTCCTTTATACTTTACGTATTGTAACACCTCCCCATATACCCGAAGGTACGTGGATGAGCTACGATATACTCACATACGTGGAATGAGGTATCACACTTATAATGTATCGCAAACAAGTTAGCGGCAGCTGCTATGTTTAACGATGCTGAAACATGTCTCTAGCCTAGACCTCTAAATGTTATGCATTAAGTTACAATGCTCCATTAAGTTAATTGAGATAACTTTTAAGTTGATCTTCTTAAGAATTTTCCGTTCAAAGCTCACCACGTGATGTATGTTTACAATTCCTAGAATGCAACTAACATGAGAAACATTCTTTCATTCAATTAACAATGAAAACCATAGCTAGTAAGGGATAGAGCAATCAGATCTTTGCCAAAGAGCAAGGAGCACACCTAATGCAATTTCCCTAGCTATTCCTATCAAGCATTCACAAACTACAATGTGCAAAATGCAAGCTTTTCTTTTCAGTTCCTTTAGTGTTTAGATGAACAAAAAGGAACTAGATGCACAAACAATCAATCAATACTTTTCACAAGAAACGGAGACTTTACGACAGTTTCTTTTTCAAAGAAATGAAGACTTTACGACACTTCATTTTCAGAAAATACTAATCGATATAAACTAACTTTGACAATGAACTCATAGTTATAAAGAAATCATTTAAGAAACACTAAACAATCAAGGCCAATGTAGGGCTAGGAAAGGAAACACAAATTGATTTCATAGATACAGCAATCATTGATATTTCATCAAGTAAAAACAAAAGGAAATTTGGGAAAAATCAAGTCAAAGGTGAGATTTTTGACCTGAGGATTAATGCAACCCTGAATGGGAGACAGTGCGCTATAGAGAACTGTCCTCAAGTCAAGAGTGCTCTGCAGTGCTCTATGTCCTTACCAAGCCTGCACTAGTGCGAGAGAGGCCATTCTAGGGGATTTCAAGCACAATTTCTACCAAAAAACACTTCAAAAAGGTTGAAACAAGATCAATGGAAGTAAGTAAAGTCTACTAGGGTGTACTAGGATGAACGTAAACTACCTGGAACGATGATTGTTCCCCAACGAAGTCGCCATTTTTTATGTGGAATTTTTCATCTACGAATAAACACAATTTCCCTAGGTGGGTAGCTGCACGTAGAACAACATAATTAAAGTGCTTAACCTTTTCCTATAGAAGATAAATAAGACAAGGGACCTACTTGATATCTTTCGCTTTCCCTTTGTCTCCTTTGTATGGCTCTCATCATTCCTTCTTGAACTTAATCCGCTCAACAAGTACTTGCAATCATAAATAAAGGGCTAAAACCAATCAAAACAAGAGATCTATCTACTATAAGCAAATGGAATCGAAAGTATTTACACATACAATCATCATACATAAACACAAGAATATGGGGAAAGGTGTAAACAGCTTTATTAAGTAGAAGGAAGAGTTATAACCATGAATTCGGATCCAATGTCACTCCTCCAGCTTGGGTTCCAACCAACATCACATCAAAATCACAACACTCCAGCAGCATAACAGTACTTGCTTATAATCTCAAACCTCACACCAACAATATCTCCTAACAAATTCTCAAATTCCAACCCCTAATCACTTAGATGAGTGCTCAATCTATAGGAAAATGGAGGAGGTTTGGTAATAAATGAGGGTATTGAATGGCCTTCCAAAATTAGATTTAGTTTCCATGGAGGAAGGGATGAGAGGATAGGAGGTTACTTAACTCATTCCCTATCCAATTTCGAGCTCATAGGAGATAATAAGTGTGGGAATCTTCTAGAAGGCTCCAGAAGATAAGAATATTCCTAGAACCCTATGAGGATTTCGCTCAATCTCACCCAGCGTAGATTTTAACCTAACTGCACTGAAATGCACCCTGACATGGGCCTACTTGCACTGAAGCGCATTTACCCCTGACCAAGGCTTTGCTGGTCCCTCAAGGAGGCATTTCTAGAGGGCTTCAAGCTAAGAAACCTTCAAGGAAGAAGGCATTCAAAGTGATGACTTGTCTAGGGCATGTAGCAACTAGATTAGGGTTTGATGAGCCCTAATAATACTGATTTGAATGTTGGGAGTGATGTGCCCAAATGGATCTGTAACAATGAGGAGAGTTACGATTTCTAATGATCCGATATGAACCTTTTGGTGATGTATTAAAATTTTATTGGAGTTTCAATGAATATAAGAAAAATTAGAAGAGTGCTAAAATTCAAATGAAACAATAAGTACTTCCTTGAACATGAAGCAGATTTAGAAAATGTATGGTCGCTTGCTTATCTTAAGTCTCCACAATTAAGTCGATGAGGACCTATAAAATAAACAAAACAGAAATAATAAATAACCTTCGAAAAATTAAAACTAATAATAGATGATGATGAACCTGTAAACGCATACTTGGGAGAATTTTGATTGTAACTTTACCTCATGGATATTCAAGTTCTCCCAAATTTTCTCAAAATTTTCATATGTTCAACATCGCCTACTTGTTTAATCTAAAAATGCTAAATAATGAATTTTTAAATTACATCCACCTCAAATCTTCATCGGAAGACAAGAGTGGTAAAGACGAGTTATTTTTCAGACATACTTATGAATCAAAAATTGTCAAGTTGTAGCAAATTCTTGGAATTTCTTTATGTATGATAATCATGATGAATCTTTTGCAAAGCAAGATAATCGAGTGTTTTCACAAATATGTATGATCTAAGAGCTTCTAAAATATTCTAAGTTTATTTTCCAAAAAAATGAAAAGGGGATGCCTAGAAGAAATTGGATTCATTATTTTCTTATTAAAAACCTACAATAATTAAATAAATATGAACAAAAATAAATATAATCTAAGTTAATATATTCTTATTTCTAACTGAATGAAGGAAACATCACTAGGTATAGTTATACTTCCAATGTAACCGTGTACGCATTTTAATTCCTACATGTATGTATAGGTTAAACATTAGTAACAGGAACATAAATAAAATTAAACTAAGAAAACCAAATATGAATAAAGAATGTACAGTTATTGCTAATATATTTATAGAAAGAAATCCATTTACAATCACCTTGTCTTGAAATTCCCTTTCCAACTAAATTTCAATTGGATCATAGAAACCTTGATGGATTTCCATTATTGATTGGAAGAGTTCTAAAAGAGGGGATGACAAGCCAGATTGTAGATAAAAAAATTTAGATACAATGGCCTACATGAATATGTTAGTGTTATATGAAAGTGTTAAATTATTAACAATATTCTGTGTGGTAAAACTATCCAAATATTTTTCAAAGGGGTCTATGAAATATGGATGGAAATCTATTAGATACAATAAAAAATAATTAATTGAATTAGATTGTTGGTCATATTGTGAAAATGCACTCTCTTGTTCCCACTACTTTTGAGAATATAGAAGCAATTGATAAGAAATGAACATCAATTGAAATTGGAATATTAATAGCTCTTGATGTTCATGATTATGTTGTGAATATTCATTTTTTTATTGAGGCAATGTGTCAATTGAGTGTTCAATATTAAGCTGCTCAATATGCCAGCACAAAGTATCAAAAAATCCAAAACTAAAAACAGAAAATAAAAATAAAAATAAATAAATCTGAATTTAAACAAATAAGTGAAGGACAGATAACAAAACCGAATCATTGTTTACACTATGGTTACAATTATTGTTATAGAATAATTGGAATTGATTTAAAGCAATTTCCTTTTCACGAGAATTGAGCATAACAATGGAATTAGAATGATTCTCAATACCATCTTGTGTATTAGAAAGAGAATCATGACTATGAATAGGAATGAGAGCTTGATCGTCATATAAACCATAGATTGGGATGGTTTCTTGAATGTTGAAATCATGAATATGATTAATTGTCTGAAAATGAGAACTATTTGAAACAATTTCTGAATTAGAGTGTTCTTCATTTTCACATTTGTTTTGACTTTGATCATGAGGATTCAATTGTGAAGAAGACAAATCAATATCCTCAATGTCAAAGTAACTATTATAAATGACCTCACGACATTCATTAGAATTCCCTTTGATCTCATCCAATGTATCAAAACAAGAAGGAATATGAAGCACATGTTCATTAATGCCAAAAGAATGATCAATAATTAATTCTCTATCTTGATAAAAACTAATTGGAAATTCATTAAGATCAACCTCTATGTTTTCTAAAATAACATTATTGCAAAGAGGGAATAAATTTCTATCAGCAAAAACATCGGGATAGAGATAGAAATGAGAATCAGAAGAAATGGATTTAAAAGTGTCTCTATTTAATAACTCTTGTGCATTCTGCTCATTGTAAATTTCATATTTGAGATCATTCATTCGTGTACTTGTGATTTCTTGAAGAATGTTTCTTTGTTGTTCTAAATTTCGCATTTTCTCATCGTAAAAGAATTCAAAAATTTGTACAGTAGGTTGTGTGTTATTGGAAACTTTGATTGTTGGTTGTACTTGTTGATTTATGTTTTGATTTTTTGAATTTAACGCATATTAATTTTCATATTTCAAAGCAGTATTTTCTACAAGGTTGTTTCTAATATCTTCTTGCATCTGAATAGTAAAATTCTCCAAGATTTGTGATTGAGATTCACTGACATGTGAAGGTGCATCCTGATCATTATTAATATTGTAGGAAGTGTGTATTAAATGAAGAAATTGATTGTACATAGTAGAGGCCACTTCAACATCATTTTTTTGTACCTCCATATTGGAATTTTCAATTATGTTAATGAAGTTGGAAGGAGATTGAGCAAAGATTGAAATAATTTCACATGGATTATGAATGGGAGGAACAGAGAAAATATATTCAAACCAATCTAATAATTCCTCTTCTGAAGGTTTTTCTTTAATTTTAAATCTCAAGCAATTTAAATGAAATCAAATGGTAAAATCAATCAAAGAATCATTTTCAAACCTTTTTAGATTTTTGATTTCGTCACATACCTGTTCGTAGTTATAGTGGTCAAATTTGCAAAAGAACATTGTGACCAATTGATCCCAGCTGTGAATTGAGGAAATTGGAGGCGATTGACACCAGCTTCTGGCTTTCGCCAAGAATGTAAGAGTAAAAATCCTGCATAAAATGCCTTCATCAATTCCTTGAAAAGTAGAATTTGAAAATTTTTCAATGAATTGTAAAGCATGATTAAAAGCAGAAGAATTTATCATACCATTAAACTTTACATAAGACAAGAGTCTTACTACTTCTAGTGGACTATTAGAAGATGCACATCTGTGGATACAACTCCAAATTGGAATTCTAATAGGAGCCATTGTGAAATAAAACGTTATAATTAAAATACTTCAATAGAGAACAAGTTTCAGGCCCTCCTTCTAGCGCAAAAATGTTGAACCCTAGAAATTCATTGCCACAACATTGGGGATGACCACCCGGCCCGGACCTTAAAGCAGCTCATTTTCCGTTTGGAATGGTGGTTCTGACTGGTTTAACTAAGTCCAGTTAGCTCCTCTCAATCTCCAAATGACTTGAAATATGACTTTCATCCACCAATGGAGAAGATACATCAGATTAGCTCTCTTTTTGATCAAGCAAGAAAGTGATCCTTATGTTAATCTAGAATTCAGCCAAGCCACAACTAAATTTTGCCTATTTGGGGAGAGGACTTCTAGGAATGTAAAATTAAATATATATGAAAAATTATTGTAAAATGCAAGAAAAAATGAACTAAATCCTAATCCTATCTCAATTATTCAGATATAGATCTAATCCCATCGAGAGCACGATATTTAAATGATTGGGATTTAAATATGTCTGGCTTATGATGAATATCAAGCCAATGAAATAGTTCAATTAATTGACATTATGAATACCAAAACACATTATATTTAGAGACCTCTTAACTGAAATAATCAACTAACAACATTTAGGAAATAGTTCACAAAATGATATTGATTGTTAAATCAACAATTTGAATAATTAAACAACAATATGAGGAAATAGTTCACAACATATCATTATTTGTTAAATCAGTATTAAAAGACAAATTTCTAAGTAAATAGTTACTCAGAAATCAGAATTCAACCCATAAGAGCAAAGATAAATAATAACTTATGATTGAGACAAATTACCCATATCGACAATAGTGCACAAATATGAATAAAATGACACATTCCTTCAATCATAAAATGAAATTATTATTTAGAACAATAGTATTAGACATACCAATTTATTGAATCCATTTCTCTGGCTATGGTCTCCAACAGTCCTCTACAATCTTTGAACTTTTGTTGTTACAACAAGCTACAGTAGTGCAAACTCTATTCATCATACATAATTCAGAATGCAAAAGAAAAATCCTCAATAATCCCCAGATCTGAGATTTTATCTCCTCTCACCTACAACTCTAAATCCCTATTATAGTAGTGCTTTTATAATACATTCTACAATCTGTTATTTATAATATTTACAAAAGAATTCTCAACAAGAAAGTTTGTTGAAGAAGAAGTCTACTCTATTAATTTTCATTGGCCCAAAATTCCATTTTTCTATTGTTGAAGCATTCTCATTAATTGATATCTTATTCTCCTCATCTCTTCAACTGTTTTCTTGCAAAAACAAATCAAAACTAAATTAAAATGAAAAAATAAAATCTAAATACCAAATCTAGAATTAAAATAAATTCAATCAAAACTTAATTACATAATTAAAATAAAATAAATCTAAGCTTTCTATTGATGCTTGTGAATATTTAGTTAGCCAAAGAGAACATAGGTGAATGGATCTGCACGCAGAAGAAGTTGTGGGCAAATTAAAATGTAGAAAATTAAACTCAGAAAATAATTTTGTTAAAATGTTTGGAGCTTGATTTTCTACTAATGGCAGAAGTGTCCTTATACACGTAATTTTATTAATCAGAAAAAATAATTACATAATTTGATTTTGCAAGAGTTTACACCTGAACATCCAAACACTCTTGCAATGAGCTATTTATAAGCTCCATGTGCTAACTACCTCTAATTATGGATCACTTATTAAATAACAAGTGTGCATTTACAATAAATGCTATTCAAACCATCTAGCTAACAAATCTCCTAAAATAGATCCTAAGATACGACAATTTTGGAGAGTCATATCTTGTTACAACAATACATTAATTCTAAATGTCTTCATTCAATAATTAAACATTCTAGAATAATAATTATTAATTTAATATCTTAAATTAATAATTATTTTATTCCAATTTTATAACCTATGATAAAATTGTATTTTTGGATCATCTAACATTCCCCCCTATGATCCAAAGATACATTACAGCAGATACCAAGTTCATCCCTAAACTTAGTAAATTTTATTCTGCCAAGCGGTTTCGTGAAAATTTCGAAGATCTGATCTTTGGAAGGACAATAAACTAGCTTGAGGACATATTTGGCAATGAGAGATCTGATATGATGATACTTGGTGTCCACATGCTTTGTCTTTGAATGAAAAACTGGGTTCTTGGCAAGTTTGATAGCTGACTGGCTATCAATGAAAAATGATGTAGCTTCTGTCTGAGAAATGCCCAAGTCCTGCAAAATTCTGTGCAACCAAACAATTTCACATGCTGCTTCCCATGCTGAAATGTACTCTGTTTTTGTTGAAGAAGTGGCCACTGTAACTTGTTTCTTACAACTCCAAGATACTGCTGCTGACCCCATGTTCATTAAATAACCTGATGTTGATGCTTGATCATCAATACTCCCAGCAAAGTCGACAACGGAATATCCACCAAGTACAAAAATTTTAGTCTTTGTGTAAAGAAGACCAAAACCTTTTGTTCCTTGGATATATTGAAGAACTCTTTTAGCTGCATTCTAGTGGCTATCTCGTGGTTCCTACATAAAACATGAAAGAATACTGACTGCATAAGATAGATCAGGACGAGTATTTGTCAAATAAATCAAGCTGCCAATCAATTGTCTATAAGTTGTACTGTCCACCTTTCCCCCCTTCAAATTTTGAAAGTTTCAAGTTTTTCTCCATGGGAGTGAGAATGGGCTTGCAATCATGCATGCCAAATCGCTGAAGAACCTCTGATGCATACTTACTCTGAGAAATTAAAATATGATGTGGATGTTGGAACACTTCAACTCCAAGATAGTTGTGAAGTAATCCCAAATCTGTCATCTAAAACCTTCATGTAATTCCTTTTTCACCTGCGCAATATGATCATCATGGTTGCCAGTAATGATCAAATAATCTACATACATAACAAGAATTACCAGAGATTTTCTCTATTGTCACACATACAAAGTATCATCAAATTCACTTCGTAGAAAACCAACTTTCTTAAGGTATTCATCCATCTTTGCATACCAAGCTCGGGGAGCTTGTTTTAATCCATATAAGCCTTGATCAATTTGCAGACTTTATTTTCTTGTCCTTCAACTTCAAAACTTGGTGGTTGGGTCATATACACTCCCTCCTATAAATCCCCATTGCGAAAAGCACTTTTCACATCCATTTGATGAACTTTCCATCCTTTCTGAGCGGCCAATGCAAGTGTTAATCGGATTGTGTTCCGTTTAGTTGTAGGAGCAAAAGTTTCCTCATAATCAATGCCTTCATGTTGCGCAAGACCTTTTGCGACAAGTCTTGCTTTATACTTTTCAAGTTATCCCTTTTGATTATACTTAATTTTGTAAACCCATTTGCATCCTATGGGTTTAACATTTGATGGACAATCAACAAGTTTCCAAGTGTTGTTATCAATCACTGCTTAATATTCTTCAACCATAGCATGTTTCCATTCTTTATGTTTTACTACTTCTTTATATGTGGAAGGTTCAGTAAAATCATGTGCTATCAAGGCAAAATTACCTTCACTTCTATGTGCCCTTCTGGTGCCTTTTTTATTTTTCTTATCAGGCTTTACATCTTTCAAAAGTTGCACTGCCCATTTTGATAGTTGGTGCTCACTTGTTTGCGCTTATGTAAAATCTCCATATTGTAAAGAGGATTAATATAAACTGATATTCTTCGTTCAGGTGAAGAATCTGGAGAATGACTGTCAAAAGAACTACTGCTGCTTGGAGATGTGGTTGAACTACTAGAAGACCCAGATGATGTTGTTGATGTAGATGGACTGGATAATTCATCTTCAGAGGAAGGAAAATCAAGTTCATACCAAGTTGGTGAAGTTGGTTGACTTTGCATTTTTCCATTTCTTTTACTTCCCTTAGTTTCTAACTTGTGAAGAAGATTTTCAATTTCTTCAGCAATCTTACTCTTAGTTTCATCAAAAATGACATCCCTGCTCACAATGAATTTTCCATTGGTCAAAAGACGATACCCTTTCTTCTCATCAGAATAGCCAATCATTCTGCATTTTAAACTTCTTGAGTCAAGCTTAGTTTGTTTTTCTTTCGAAACTAAGGCATAACATACTGATCCAAAAACTCTAAGATGTTTAACTTGAGGTTTGAAACCAAACCAAGTTTCATAAGGTGTGATTCCATCTAAAGAAGCAGTTGGAGATCTGTTTCTTAAGTAGACAACTGTATGTATTGCTTCTGCCCAATATGTTGGACTTAACCTCTTGAAAGTTAACATGGATCTCGCCATTCCTAACAAGGTGTGATTCATTCTTTCAACTACTCCATTTTGTTGTGGAGTGTAAACATTAGTAAGATGTCGTCTTATGCCATTTTCACTGCAATAAGTTTTGAATTCATTTGAAGTGAATTCTCCCCCATTATTTGTCCTAAGAGTACCTATCTTTTCTTTGACTTCATTTTCAACAAGTTGGCGAAAAATTTTAAAATTATCAAATACTTCTGACTTGTTCTTCAAGAAGTAAACCCAAGTCATTCTGCTGAAATCATTAATGAATAGTAAGAAATATTTGCATCCACCAAAGGAAGTTTGTAGAGGTCCACAAACATCACTATGAACTAGTTGTAGTCGCCTGTTTGCACGCCATGAACTTGTTGGAAAACTTTCTCGACTTTGTTTGCCATAAATGCAAGCTTCATATTTTGCATTTTCCCTTTTGAAAGTGGGAAGTCCTTTAACCATTCCTTGTTTCTGCAATTGAGAAAGAATTTCAAAATTTAAATGTCCATATCTTACATGCCATAGTCTTACAGGTGAAATACCTGTAGTCACTGCCCCTGCAAAATCAGCATGTCTTGGAATAACTATCCCTTTCATCCGTAACAGTTTTCCATTTTCATAACCTGTCATGACAGTTTTCAAGTTCTGTTTGACTGAATTAATCTTGACTAAACCATCTTCCATAATCACCTGATGTCTTGCTTGTCGAATCATGACTAAAGAGAGCAAATTTTTCTTAAAAGTGGGTACATACCATACATTAGAAATCATTTTTCTCCAATTCCAGGGAGAAAAACTTTAACTACTCCTTTTCCATAAGGAGTATGTTTTGTATCATCAGCAAGAAAAATGGAATTAAGTTGGAAATCTTGAAAATTCCAAAAAAAATCACGTTGATAAGTCATGTGCTGAGTTTCCCCTGAATCCAAGATCCAGGCACCTTCATAATCACTTCTAAGATGTGATGAAAATTGTGATGCTGGTGAGGAAGTAAAAACATATTCTGAGTTATCATCATCTTGATCATTTGCAAATTGCGCTAAGTGCTGCTGAAACTTGGGAATTTTATTAAGAGATGTTTGACAATCTTCAGCATAATGGCCAACTTTATTACATCTTCGACACACAATTTGACTTAAGTCTCTTCCTCTTCCTGAAGATTGTCCTCTGCCTCTGCTTTGACTTATATGTTGATATTGTCCTCTACCTTGATTATTATTTCCTTGTCCCTGAAAATTTCCTCTTCCTTGGTTGTTTCCTCTACCTCGAAAATTACTTCTTCCTGAATTGTTGCCTCTATTAAAGTTGTTTCCTTTGCTTTGGCTTCGACCTCAACTTTGTACATTATGTGCTGCTTGATTCTGATTCCCTCTGCCTTTGCCCCGAGAACTGTCTGCTGATGATTTACTAGTGCTGGCCTCTGTGAGAAAAACATCTTCACCAACTTTCTTCTTCTTCCCAAAGGTTTTATCATGTTGTGTCAACATTTCACAAAGCTCATCAAAATTTAGTTTCTCTAATTTCCCAGTTAATTGTAGAGTCTCCAAAAAATGCGTGTAGGAAGAAGGAAGTCCAACAATTACAATTGTTACCATAAACCTATCATATATTGCTGGAAAGCCAGCATTAATGATTTCCTGCCTAATATTCTTAAGTCTTGAGATATATTCAAGAACATCACCTCCTTCAGTCAATTTTTGTTGTAACAATTTTAATTGTAGATCAACTTTCTTTGATTCAGGCTGAGTATCAAAGAGGTCTTTAAAAGTTTTCAAAGCAGATCATGCATCTGTAGCATTTTCTATATGGACATACATTTCATCATTCACAGAAGATTTAATAAGAGCTAAGGCTTTGGCATTCTTAACTTCCCATTTTGCTAGTGCAGCTGCATCTGTGGGTTTATTTGGCTTAACATCTCCATCACATATACCCTGCCATAATTCATTGTAAATGAGAGTGCTTTCGATGAGACGGTGCCATGTTTTATAAGATTTTGTGCCTTCAAGTTTATCAGAATCAGAAAACAAATTAATCAACTTTGACATTGTAGCGTTGAAGTTTCGCACCAAGAATCAGAACAGAAATGACAAGATGGACAACACAACACACCACGCAAAAAACACGATCTTTGGGGGCTTGGCCTTGACTCTCATATAATCGTTGAAGCTGGAGAAAAATGACTGAGCTTTGCACTTGGCTCTAGTCAATTTCTCAAAAAATTACAAGGTAACTTTCAAAATTTGACTTTTACAATGATGCTCTTGCAAAACTTGGTAAAACAAATTACCCACCCCCCCTCAAAGTAAAATTACTTTGAGTTACAATGTCACACTTATCCCTCCAAATAAAAATTACAATTAAAATCCCCTTATTACTCCAAAAATTTACAAATCACCTTATTACTCCACACACAATAAATTCCCAAAATTAAAAAAAACACCATATCTCTCCAAAATACAATATTCCTTATTTCTCCACAAAATTTACAAATTTGATTCGGCTTCCATACATTCATCCTTGCACTTTTTTTGATGGATTGGTCCTCTCGGTTTGAATGGTACAAATGTGTGTGTATCCCTTAATCAATGATGGTCTTTGTTGGCCTTCAATTTGATAATGGTGCCTTGTGGTTCTCAAGCATTTCACATGCCCATCTCTTTCAAAACTTCATGCATTCCAGCTCAGGTGTGTCGTGTGCAATCAGTCAAACACCCATAAATATGCGCACTCTGTATTTTGTCTAGCTACATCGCCACAAGGTGGATCGACTGATATTTCTTGGCAAGCATTGAATTGATTTTTATCTGCAAAATTCTAATTATAGAGGAGGCGAACAAGTTTAGGAGGTTAAGATCATTTTAAAAATAACACTTCCAAAATTGCAGATACCAGATTATTAGAAAAATTGGGGACAAAACCTAGCACCGAAATCAAGAAGCTAGGTTGTTTTTATCTCATTAGTAAATTCCTAAAGTATCTAAAATCTCAATCCGTAGTATTTGCCATATTGAAGTTCAAAAATGGCAGAGGGTCTGCAAGAAGCCAACCCAGATGGCAATTTAAGTCACAATAAGCAGTTCCAATGCTCAGCACGTTCGCTGCAATGGATGCCCATAGGGCGGGCTCAGTTTGAGCACGCATCAAACAAACCATGCAAGAGTGAGAGATTGCTCCAATGAACATTAATATAGATTTGTAAAATTTTCCCTTTACTATCCATTCTGATTCACGGAACTAACGTTTTAATCCACAGAACTAATTAATAAAGACGTCATTGAATTTATAACTAAATCTAGGTTTAGGCTCCACCTGGTGAGAACTCCAAGTTCTTCAACTAAAAGATCAAATTGGTGGGGGTCGCTAGCAAGGCACCTACTATGAATAGGTTTCACAGCACCAGCCACAATAACAAACAACTACGTCCAAAAAATCAATTGCGTCCAAAATGTTTCTGCAAAAGCTTTGATAGTTGTTCCTTTTGATTGCCATAACTCAAATTTTCATTTGCACTATTGGATGAAGAATTAGATGCTGGTAGCAGTGCTCTCTTCATTTGAAATATAGGATCCGAAGATTCCAGGAAATGTAACATGCGGACAAGCCAATAAACAGAGCAAAATACAATTCCCGCGTGGAGGGAAAAATGGGCGAGATGCGGACACAGAAAGCCTCCCCTTGCACGCTTTGGACAATGAGATGAAATTACATGCTCTGGTGAATTGAAAGGTTTTAGGTACCACTTTAAAAAAATTGCAAGCCAGTGGCTTTCTTTAAAAGACCAAGAGGTTTTCTGCTATTCCTTCCAACACGTGACTCATTTCTTCAATGCTTGGATTAACGTATCAAACTTTCAATATTACAATCAATAAAAAAGAAATACCATCCAACTTTGTATTAAATTCCAGCATGGGCGTATGTTCCAGCATCAAAGAGTTAACAAAATCAATTTGCAGATTAAAATCTAAAATAAGTATAAAATAAATAAATTTGTTTGTTGAACACAAAACTGAACAATTTCATACCAATCATTTGCTGATCAATTCAATGGAGTTTTCCAAAAACTTGTAGAGCTGGAATCTCCTCTTCACATCCACTGCAGCATTATTGGTGCTCTGATACCACAATAATGGCAGAAGTGTCCTCAGACACGTAATTTTATTAATCAGAAAAAATAATTACATAATTTGATTTTGCGAGAGTTTACACCCGAACATCCAAACACTTTTGCAATGAACTATTTATAATCTCCATGTCCTAACTACCTCTAATTATGGATCACTTATTAAATAACAAGTGTCTATTTACAATAAATGTTATTCAAACCATCTAGCTAACAAATCTCCTAAAATAGAGCCTAAGATACGACACTTTTGGAGAGTCATATTTGTTACAACAATACACTAATTCTAAATGTCTTCATTAAATAATTAAACATTCTAGAATAATAATTATTAATTTAATATCTTAAATTAATAATTATTTTATTCCAATTTTGTAACCTATGATAAAATTGTATTTTTGGATCATCTAACATCTACTGTATTTTAGACTCAATAAATAATCAAATCTGGAAATGAAATTACTTCAAAAATATTCTCCATAATTTTATCTTTCCAATGAGTCATCCTAGGCCTCATTTCACCAAGTAAAATTTCATTTATAAGCTTCCAAAGTTCATATATTAAAATTACTAAAATTCTGAAATTTATGTTGCTTAAGCTAAAAATCAATTTTTTAATTAAAATCTAATTCTAAATTAGACTACAATTATTAATTAATTAATACTAATTGATTGCATCTAATTATATTATTAATATCATAAATTATATTATATTATATTAAAATTATAATTATAAATATAATATATTATAATATAAATATAATATATTTATTACAAATTATATTAATAAAAATAAAACTCAAATTAATTTATAACAAAATTCCTTATTCGTATTGTAAGTGGGAGGTTTATGGAGGAGTAAGTGGGAGGCTTATGGAGTTACACGGAGTGGAGGGTATGGAGGGATAAGGGAAGTCAGCGGAGGGATAAGGGGTGAGATGAGGTGGAAGGAAAGTGACGTGAAGGTGAGGTAAGGCGAGTGAGTTGCGAGTTATAAGGTGGAGAGAAACTTTATGATAAAACATCTAACCTCTCACATAAATTCTTATTGCATTGTAAATCGTAAATCCAAAAATTTAAAACGAGTGACCAATGAAATTGCGATATCGTCATCGCACTTTTTTATCGCTACTTTTTTAAGATCGTGTTTATTGGGAAGGAAGAGAAGGGATGTGATCGTGTTTATTGGGAAGGAAGAGAAGGGATGTGATCGTGTTTATTGGGAGGAAGAAAAGGGATGTGTACTGGGGTCATGTGAATTAATAGTCTTATAAATTGGACTTCACCTATTTTGCAACTTTGGGGTTTTGAGTTTAGCGATTTGTTTTAAAATAACAAATTGGGGTAAATTATCGAAACCTCGAAACATGTTTTCATGTGTCATACAATTTAGCTAGGTCATTTTGTAGGACTGTTAGTGAAAAAATGGAAAAATTAGTAAAAATTAACTGAGAGTTAATATTTACAATGAATAACTATTTAATTGCAAAAATGAAATATCATACATTTATTTACATTTTTTAGTCGACACGAGAAAATAATCAAATTTCTAAGGAGTGTTATTTACAAATCGATTGGCCAAATTAGGCAACACAAGTATTGATGGAAAGTTTGTGAAAAGTTGAATTCAATAAAACAATCAAAATAAAAATCTGATTAAAACGAAAAATTGAAAAAATTGTAAGACAATTAACAAAAATGAATATCATAAAAGTTGCTTTAGCCAAAATTTAATGGAAAGGGTCCCCATTATTTAAATAATGGGGGGGTGTTGGGTTTTCCTTACAACAAATTAATAGGTAGCAGTACAAAGAGATAATTTGATGTTCATGTTTTGATGACAAAGAAGATCACTTTCGTGTTTAAAGGGAGCTATGATTGAGCTCTACTTTCATTGGCTAAATATATTTCCTTTGTTAATGATAACTAGAGGAAAGTGATATGAAAGGTTGATGGCCTAAATCCTATCACAGTTTGGCTCCATTACATTTAGGAAGATGAAAGCTCAATTTGATAAATATGCAAAGGAAAGGAGGAGTCATGCAACTACTGCTTAAAGATATTCATGAAGAACTAGTAGTTGATGCATTGATAAAGACAAGATAAATACCTTGTGGCTATGACTTCCCAATTGAAAGGAAGTTAGGAATCTCCTCTACGCTTGAGAGGGAGTAAGAAGTCTACTTAAATCTTTGAAAAGGAGCAAGGATCTATTCCCCAATTAAGACGGAAGTAGGATCTCCTCTCTAGGTTGAGGAGTGATGATGGACATAAAATTCATATTATCTTCTTCATGTGTCGTGCACTAGACCAAGACTAACAATCGTGCATCCAAGTGAAGGCCATGTAGGGAGAATGGAGAATAGAGGCTTGGATAAGCATCTCAAATTGACACTTTGTGAGGATAGAAAATCCAAGATATGAAGTAGACCGACATTCTTTGAGGATTGGACAAGTATCCAAAGCAAAAGTGGTCGAAGAGGACCAATATTCTTTGAGGATTGAGTATCCAAGATAATAATAGTCCTAAAAGGACATACCTAGTGAACATCTGGATGGGGTATGTGCCTTAAGAGGTAGTATGGTGTCTCACGTAAAGCCTCCCAACATTATGTTATGATATGAAAAGAGCTTGTTAGTTAAAGGCCTTTCTATGCTGACAATGTTGGTTATGATGTTGATGCTTGAGAATGGCTTATCAATCTGACTCTTCCTATGAGAATATTACAGTTTGACATAATCCTTATACCCATTTGTACAATTATGAATACCACCTTACTTAAGAGGAAGTGTTGAAAAATATAACTAGTTTTGGTCTTCATAATTTTCATTGTACTCATGTCATTATGTATATCTTATGTTACAAGAAAAATAAGAAAGAAAAATATTATTTTTTAAGCATGGATTTCATGCTCCATTTTTTTTTCAACTAGGTCAAGCATGCATTTTCTTGAGTCAAGAGAGTCTTTATAATTTATATAAGACCATATTGTGCAAGTTGTAACATGTAAAATATATTATTTTTGAGTCTAGAAAGTCAAATTTGACCTCCAAGACCAAGTTATCCCTACCAGAGGAAGTCGTTCTAATTTGAGGTAATTCGACCTCATGAGAAGGTTATATAAAGGAAGAAAGTTTGATTCATTAGGACGCTTCTGCAATTCGATCTCAAGTAAGATAAGAAGGTATTTCAAGAGCGAAAGTCAAGGAGAAAAGAACAAATTAAACGCAAAGGAAGAAGACATCAAATTTGGATCATTTATGGCCACACATGCAAATAGATTATGGTTTCTATGTGAGTTGTAGGGTCGAATATTGCAAACCAAGTTGCATGACCAACACTTTGTCTAGGGAAGATTTTGGAGATTGAACTGCATTGACTTTGAAGGATCTTGACTTGTTTAGAAGAGATCTTATTGGAGGGTTTATTTGGTGGTTGGGAATCTTGACTTTGGTCTTTGGGTATTGGATTTCTCATTTGACATGATTCTATAAGAAGAGAAGAGATTATTTCTTATTTCTCCCCTTTGGATGGGTTTTTCCCTAGATTTAAGCCTATATCTTGTGTTCTATCTGTGTTTGTGATATTCATGTTTTTGGTAATTGCTTGATGAAGAAAAGATAAATGTAATAAAAGGCCAACTAAACATCACAAGTAATTATCAAGACAAGGAAATTCAAATATAATCTACAAATACCTTGATTTTCCAACACAAATGACCTGAGATACACTATATTTTTATGTGAGTCCTAACTAAAGGAACTATCCAAATAGCCTTGAGATGAAGCTCTAATTCTACTACAAGAAATTGACCGAGAGCCCTAGAACTTTAAGAATGGAAATCTAAGTATCTAAAGATGATAGCGAGTTTCTTGAGAGGAAGAACGAACTTTGTTTCAAGGTATATACTTAATTTTCCTTTGATTTACCTCACAAACTCCTTCAAAACCAATCTCTTGGGCATTTTATTGCCTCAGGGAATTTTGGGTTTGTCGTAGATCCTAACTAGACCTCCAACTAGCTTCAGGGAGGGCTCGGGTTTCCTTGAATGGCCTATATTTATGCTTAGAAAACATCAAACTATTATAGGTGGGTCACCATTGGACTGCCTCTAGATAATTTCACATAGTTTCATCCTAAGAGCCTTGTCTACCTCGTGAAATTCAGTAGTTTTGCCTCAAAACAAATTCATAGAGCTTCAAATAATTCGGTTGACTTCCTATTCATTTTCCTATTTCTATTGTCAAATCCATTGATAATAAAATAAATGACCTACAAACTGAGACCGAGGTGGTCAATCCCTTCTTCCTATTCCTCTTATTGTTTTTATTATTAAACCCATTGATAATAAAACCTTTTCCCGCAAACTAAGATTCTTAGCCTCCAGTTTGAAACAAAACCAAAGATTGAATGGCACACAAAGTAAATGGAGATATATTAAAAACCCTACTAGCTCCCATTAAAAGCATATACAATAATTTAATATCCATGAAAATTATATAGGAAAGATATAGATATGATCCTTGTATAAGGTTCAAAGCAGGCTTGAGTAATGGCTCTAACAATCATGCAAAATTTATGGTTCTAACTTTTTTTATGCTTGTAGCGAAACCTCGACAAGATATCTAAGAAAACACTAACAAGACCATTGTCAATGGCAACTTCACAAGCTTCATTATCTTCAAGTAAAATTAGAACCAAAATAGGATATACTAGAATTCAAAGAAAGGTAAATTGTCTTAGCCCTTATAAAATCACACTATTCATGTAAGATCGATTTTTACATGAAATAAATGACCACTCCTAACTATCATATGTTGGTTATTGCATCATTGTAACTTGTCCCTAGCTAAGACATTGTTAACAAATGTATGCAATGATACATACCCATACATCCATTATTTTCAACCACATGTAAATATTACTTTGATTTCACCAACTCTAGACATTCATCCTTTTCTATTGGGCCAAAAAAATTCCACATATGCCAATAATCACTTTTCACAATTTCCAATTCACTTTCCTCCTAGTTTCTCAACATTGAATTGTGAAAAATTAATAGTATATATATAATGAAAGCATTATAACCAAGAATCACTGTGAAAATAAATCCACATTTAAAACAAAAATCTAAAAACTTGGCCAATAAGAGTCTTACACCTACTAATTCAATTCAATTTAATTTGATAGGGAATAAACCATGAGCTACTAAAAGTTGTTGCCACTAAGAATATATGAGCTAAATTTTGAATACTAAGCTTTTTCTCTAGCAATTTCGAATTTGTGTAACCCACTTATTTTATTGTTTCTTTTCCTCACATATTGGTTGTTATATCCCACCCTATTGAGGTATTTTAACTAGACATTGGTGGCCACTAGAGATATTTATGTCGAAGGTATCCATTAAGGGAATTGTTTTCCCAATACACATCAACCTCTAATGCTGATCAACCAATACCACCCATTTTATTCCAATCAAATTTGATTTTATATTCACATTTTTTTAAATTTGATGCACTCCTCTTTATATTTCACCCCTATCCACTAATATCTCTTTACTTTCATTGTTCAAGGTATTGTTTGTTGAGAAACCAAGTGAAGTAGAATTAGGTTTGATGTCTCTGTCATGATAATTACTTGTGAATGATTAATGTCTTCTTATTACTTTTTAAGTGTTCTTCATCAAGCAAATATACAAATTTTCAAAACATAAATATAATAAAGAGACAAGAGAAGCCATAAATTAGGCTCCAAGCCAGGGAAAAACCCCACAAGGGGGGAACCCAACAATCCTTCTCTTCTAGAATCAAATAAAAATGAGATATCCAAGACCCAAGACCAAATTTGCCACCAAAACATTAATTCCAACCCTCCTCCAACTCACCTCCAAGAATCAAAGTAAACACAAATCAAAACTGGTCCAAATCTTATCTTCTTCTAGAAATTTTGGTCCTCTTCTGATCAATGTCCTGAAATTTTGGATTTGCACTAGAGGGGCTGAAAATATGTTTGTATTTTCCTCATAAACCCGTCCTCATTTACAAAAAATATCCTCCACGTGAGTTAGATTCTTTCTCTTTTAATTTGGCTCATTTTATCCCTTGCTAGTTCAGAAATATGCTACTTGTATTGTGCTTGAGTGATCTGCCAATAGCTCAAATTGTCTTGTCTTTGTGTGTGTGTCCATGAGGTCGAGTATGTGGCTCTTGGAGGCCCAACCAATTTTCCCAAGGAGGGCCGAATTTAACCATTTTGGTGGATTTTGACTCAAACAAAAATTCAATTTTATATTTCTTATGAATGTCTAAATGGGACATCACTCAAGAAAATTTTTCTTTGACTCATAATAAATTATTTTCTCTTTTTGACTCTATAAGCATGAAGAACATGCTTTGACCAAAAATAAATATAATAATGAATATAATAAATACATCAATGATAGTTTTACATTATGAAGAGTGGCACTAGTTACAATTTCAACACTCCCTTTTAACTAAAGGGTATTCATAATGAAACAACATGATATTCTCGAGTTGAAATATTCATATAAGAAAGGATCTTGATTGATAAGAATCAATGGTTATTTACATCATCATAACCAACATTGTCAAAATACCAAGGTCTTGAAAATTACGCTCTATCTCTCCACTAGATCATGGCACAATGTTGGGAGACATAAGTTTGGACACCATCACCTCTCAAGGCACATATCCCACCTGGGTGTTCCCAAGGTAACACCTCACAGGACCATTTCCTAATCCAAGGAAAAGTACATCCTCTAGACCATTCTTTACCAATTCCATGTATCCAACTTAGGATTTTAATCCTAGTCAACCATAATACATGACTCAAGAATGCACGTCCTTGATGCTTATCCAATCCACCATTGTCCATGCACTAGGATTATGATTATTATTCCTAGCCATAATACGTGACACATGAAGAACAAGGCGTCCAACCTCACTCCCTCTCAACCAGGGAGGATACAACTACAAGCCCAAGCTTGTGTTGGAAGTATTAATACTTCCCTTACATTAGCTACATGTTATTCCATGGAGATATGTTGTAGATTCTCGACTTATATCTACATCATACTATCAAATCATAAAGAACTTCTACCTTCTTGGTTCTCTAAAAAATTTCATGCAGCTTTGATCAATATCAATATGATAATGGAATCCAACATGTCATCAAGTAGCTCATCAAACACCTTATTGATTCAAACTTGTTCACAAATGATTGCACAAGCCTTCACATCTTATTCCTTTGCATTCCGACAGAATTTTGCTTCATGCTCTTCCAAGAAATCATACTAGTTCCCAACCATCAGTAGTGTTTTTATTCATCATCAGCACTGCAAACTCAATAGATGTGCCCTTGAATAAATCAGGAACCAAATTAGCTCAATTTAATGACATATCCATCCAAGATCTTGTAGTTCTGTATTTCCAACTAAGCTAAGTGAACTTCTTCCCTTGTATTAAGTCTAGCTTTCATGTTGCCGTCTAATCGAATTCTTCGATGCATACTTCAAACTGATTTCTCCTTCTCCATTTACATCTATTAAGATTCATATAAATCTTTGTGCTTTTCTATGATCTTCCAATTCTTTGATATGTTAATAAAGTTTAGATAGTTTTTGTTTTGACCTACAAACTTTATTAAAATACTATGAAAGAACAAAAGTCAAAGTACAAAGGCAATAATCAAGGAGATGTAAAGTACTTATCTTTTGAGGAAGGTCATCTCCCTCTTAAACTTGGATCTGTTCACCAAACTTATTCTTACATTAGCATGATGTTATTTATGGGATCATCCACAAGAGCTAGATCTTCTTCTTACAGAGGAAACAATTAGTTGTGGTTTTGTTCCTAGGTTTTTCTAATTCAAACTTTTTGTATGGTTTACAAATCCTAGATTCTCCAAAGTTTTCAAGATCTTTCACCCAAAAATTGCAAAATCTACAAGCATACTAATGAGTTAGTTACAAACCCTAGAAATGTCATTAGTAAGCTCACTATATGTGAGATGGAATTAATTTCATTCCTATATTTTAGAACCTAGTATTTATATGCAAGGAAAGACTTCAATGATCTTTAAAATATATCTACACAGACCCTTTTTATGAGCTGCATTTTTATCTTTAAAGAAACCATTGGATCATTATCTTATCATTATATGTAATACAATTGACATAGGTCATTGATTGAAAATGAACAATTTTATACGTACATTTTCTAGTCTTACCTTATACATCCTTGTAGAGATATGATTCCTTGACTTTTTGTTCAATTGACATTTCTATTTTCCTCCAACATAGACACTTCAGATATTGTAGACTTTAGTGAATCAGATAGGTTGACCTTGTTGATGTAATTCATCTGTATTTTATGTATAAGAAGGAAATGTTGGTAGCATATTTGCTTCATATACTGGTGTTACAGAGATAAGCTTCATAAACCTTTAGATACCTATAGAACTCCCAAAGTCTTAGTCTTCAAACTAGGATACGAACCATAGAGATGAATCGTGGAAGGATTCGGTCTTCAAGAGATATGTATTATGTAGTTTTTGGTCACAAGATGTCATATTTCTATCTTCTAAATGCCTCATCCATTGTTGTGGAAATAGTTATATAGTAGACTCGAATATCTTGGAGGTATTTTGCCACAATAAGCTCAAATGTCATAGGAAGATGTTTCCATATTAAAGATTGTTGCCACAAAGCTTTGGACTGTTCTTTTATCTTTATTTCTTATTTGAGCGACGATACACGATTCTTTTATTCTCCTTGAGTAATTTGTAGGTTGCATACATGAATGAATTGTATGTTTTGTTTTCCAATGGATATGAATAGGTTATAGTTTTCTTCCTAAGCCTCAAATTCTTAATTCCTAAACTTGTTTCAAACATGTTGTCTTACTCAAAAAAATTGAAGGCTTTTATAGTTCAGACCTTGAATATTATATTGCTTATGAGGTAATTTGGATTTCTCCATAGGGTTCAGTAGGAACAAACTTGATTCTTCTTTTTTCAGTGACTATGAATTATTGGTTCTTGATGTCGTTATAGATGCCTTGATCAAAGTCAATCCTCATTTAAGGTTTCTTTCAGATATTCTAATTGAGTCTTATCACCATAGGTATTTCTTTTATTTCCTTAAGAGTTGCTACAAGACGGTTTGGGATTTTGATTTATTTCATGAATATTCTTCTTCACAACAATTTTTCACATGAGTTCTTGGCTTAGGATTTTCCTAAGGATGTCAAACTTACATATTGCAAAAGTATAGTGTCATATTCTCACAGTGAATTTGCATATCACAGTTGCATAGAAACTTTGCATACCACAGCATTTTTTGCATATCATAGTGCTCTAAAGATTTCGCATACCACAGAAGACTAGTCTTGGGTAATATATTTTAGAAGCTTGGATTAGAAAGTGTTATGCTCAGAATACCTTTCTAGATATTGTCCTAGATATAGATCTTAGGAAACAAGAAAACTTGAACAAGTAGATCTTCGATAATAGAGAATTATAATCAAAATTCCAAATATAATTAAAGATAAATTTCTTTAATGGTGACCTAAAAAAAAAACTTAGGCATACCCCACAAGGTCTTCGACCTAGATAACCCCAGAAGGTGTCAACAAACTCAAACTAGCGTTGGCCTTTCAAATCACAAATGAAAAGCTTAGTGTAGCCTATTAGGCCTCAATCTAGCACTTTAGTAATCACAGACTTCGATCAGTAAGCATAAATTCATTCAAGTCACCAAAGGATTTGATTTCTCTCTTAGACCTAGATCAAGCCATAGAATCTTTGTCACAATATGAAGTAGACGTTCTTGATTTTTCGGTCCTCCTTAGCTTTGACATAACGTTGAGAAACCAAGTGAAGTAGGATTAGGTTTGATTCCACTGTCATCATAATTATATGTGAATTATTAATGTCTTCTATTACTTCTTAGCTGTTATTCATCAAACAATTATGCAAATTTTCAAAACATAAATATCATAAAGAGACAAGAGACACCAAAAACTAGGCTCCAAGTTGGGGAAAAACTACACAAGGGGGAAAACCCAACAATCCTTCTCTTATAGAATAAGATAAAAATGATATATCCAATACCTAAGACCAAAAATACAACCAAAACATCAATTCCATCCCTCCTCCAAGTCACCTCCAAGAATCAAAGTCAACACAAGTTAAAATTGGTTCAAATCTGATCTTCTTCCTGAAATTTCAATCCTCTTCTAGTCATTGTCCTGAAATTTCAGGTCTACACTAGAGGGGATAAAAATATAACTATAGTTGCCTTGGAAACTCATCCTAGTTTATATAAATTATCCTCCACATGAGCTATATTATTTCCCCTTTAATTCGACTCCTTTTCACTTTTGCTAGTTCAGAAAATGCTACTTGTATTGTGCTTGAGTGATATTCCAATAAGTCGAGTAGTCTTTAATACAATATATATATATATATATATATATTATATATATATATATATATATATAGGAGGTTGAGTAGGTGGCTCTTAGAGGCCCAAACCGACTTGTTCGTAAGGAGGGCTAACTTTAACTTAAATAAAAATTCAATTTTATTTTTCTTACGAATGCCCAAATGGGACATGACTCAAGTACATTTTGCTTTGACTCATAATAAATTATTTTCTCTTTTTGACTATATAAGCATTAACAACATGCTTTGACCAAAAATAAATATAATAAACACGTCAATGATAATTTTACATTATGAATACTAGCACTAGTTATAATTTCAACATTGTCTTTACTCCAAGTAGCATTAATTATATCCCAAAAATATCCATTTCAAGCCCCTCATCTTAGTTACATAACAAAACTTCTCTTTATAAGGCCCTACACTCATCCCATTACATGAATCTTGGTTTTTTGGCTAAATAGATCAAGGCACTATTATGGCAGGAAGGAAAAACTAGCTTCAGATCTTGGTATTGGGGGGTGTCTTTATGTTCCAAATACCATGAAGGACATCTCACAAATAGCCATTGTGATCCCCTTGTCATAATTCCATCACTGAAATCCTCTTTAAAAGATCTTGAACTTATCCCATTACCTGAGCCTTGGGGTTTTCACTATACTAATTGAATCACCATTGCGATAAGAAAGAAAAACTAAATTCAATTCCTAGTATTAGGGTTGTATCTCTTTTTCCTCTGTAATGTTCATTTTTCTAGTTATTTTGATTTGGATTACACTTTTAGATGAGGTTATCATAATATCAAACCCTCTAGGAGGGTTTAACCAATCTAGAAGCAATGTTTTTAACACTCTCCATCAATGATCAATATTTTGTTGTGCATTATTACATTGATATTTTTTCTGTGTATGCTATCTATAAAAATTTTACAAAGACAAAAAGTATTTTGTTCATGGAATTTATTGGGGTATGCTTTTATTTGTGATAAAAAATAGCGAGTTTATCAATCATTTTTTACCAATTGTTAATATACATATGGTATACACTATAATTTTATATACACTCAAATTTAAAGATAAAGATATACATGTGTTTGTGTGCACATTATGGAAAATAATGATTGTTTGTCAACCACATAGACCAATACATCTAGAAGGCATTTGCGATGATAAAAACTTTTCTTATAGATCAATTCATTTTACAATTTAGTGTTTTTCAATGTTCATGTTTTTATTTTGAAGCTTCTTAGTATTACCAAAAAATGCACCTGAATTTTCCTTGTGAAATTTTGGCTTCATTTTCAAGATTGATACATAGTTGACCCAAGTATGTTGCACACCTAATTTCCCGCAAATAATGGTTTTCTTCTTACATTGTTAACAAATTAGCTTACAACCTGTGCACCTTATAGGAATTTTTGTATCCTAGGCATCAATGAAAACATGTGTTTATTTCATTCATCATCAGACATCGTATATTTTGACATGCTTATGGGGAAAATGTTGATTCTACTTATCTTATGTCATTATTTCTTGCTTCTTTACTGGATCATCTCTTAAGTTTGATGCATTTATACGGGCTTTGAGTAGTAATGTAAGTTGTTAGATAAGACCAATGGCAACTTGAGTCTAGGAAACAATTCCTCAAGGTTAAGAAAATTAAGGATGCTTGATAAATACCTAAGGATCCCTAAGCAAGGAGACTATGGAAATTGACTCAAACGAATCCCAATGCAAATGGGACCAATAATTCAAACAGGATGAAGAGAAGTGATAAATGATTATTCTTGGATGAACTCACAAAGAACCCTAATCAAATCTCCTCAAACCCTAAAATGGAAAGATAATTTCTAAAAGACCTAGAGCTGAAACTAGGGTTTCAGACCTAGGGCTAGCCAAATCTCTAAAACTAGCCAATAAATCTCAACCCTTGTCAAGGGAAAGTATTTACTAGGGAAGGTCAAATTTGGGGCTAATTTTCTTGGAAAAATTAGCCCTCTCTGATAAGGTACGAGGTTTCATATACATATCGTCCCAACCCTCTTTTGTCTTTTGATGATTTTCTTTACACTTTGGGGCAGCAATGGTTTTTGACATTTCTTTATTTCTTGCATCAACCTCTTTAGGGGATCCTTGCCCAAATTGATCAAGGGTCAATGAAGATTTCAAGGGCTAACTAATTCAGGGTGACACCAATATCGAATCTTGGGATGTGAGGAGCTTTGTAATGAGTAGAAAGTGGTAAGTATGTTTGGATATGGGCACGCTTTCATCACTCCAACTATTCCCACTCAATATCATCCTAAGAGAAAGATAACCTTGACACAGGTCACGCTTACTAGAATCAAGGGATAACCACCAAGGTGAGGAATAGGGAACCAACCTCAAGAATTCAATAATGGTCATGTTCAAAAGGATTAATGAAGGATTTTGAAACCATATGTTCTTCTTAGGAAGCATCCTATCCATGAAATATAGTATCCAAGGCATCTTTCTCCAAAGCCACTTTCAAGAATGTTTATTGAGAAAACAACTTCATTGATAAGTTAGCTAAAACCCCTATAGAATCATAGGAAGTATTTCTATCCTAACAAAGCATCAAGGGAGGGATATTTCTCCTCCCATATAGGAATACAAATCTCAAAAATAGGGTTTTCTATCATATTTTAAAATAGGTGGAGAGACTTGTATAGAAATCATATTCCTGCAACTAAAAAATGATGATTTTTTTTCCATCTAACCATAGGCTCAATTATGCCTAACTCTTTCTATAGAAAAATCTCATTTCCATAACAATTTATATTTCTTAAGAATTACTTGATTTTTAATCAATTATTCAAATCTTCTTAATCAATTGTTACAAGCCATCAATCTGCCAACTGCTTCTATCATTCGATAGACTATAGGTACAACCAAACAGTTACCTATCAAATATTTCTAGTACCTATAGTCTACCATGGAATAAACAGAGATCATCGACTAGAGGTGAGAAGAACAAAAGTAAATTTCATAAACCATGGAATTTTTCTTATTGAAGGGGTCCATGTTCTTATGATGTTGAGAGCATAGACGAGATCGTGGTGCCCTTGAGGTACAAACATCTAGTGAAATGATAGGTACCCAAGTACCTTCCTCATGTAAACACTAATTTTTATCTCAATGAGAGGGTATATTGCATTGATCCATCATCGCTACATGAATTGGGGATATTTTCCACGCACAGCATAAAGGTTTGTTATGACGGACTAACTGAATTGATGGTGAATGCCTTGTTATAATTAGAGAGATTGGATGCAACCGGTATGATATACGTCAGGTATGTGGAGATACGCATTGGATGAAGATTATGTACATCTAAGAGATAACGAAAAAAATAAAGGAATGTTTATAAATATTGACAGAAGGCTAAAAGCATTATGGAATATTACAAGGATTATAAATAGTACAGAACCCAAGACAAAAAAATAAGCAACCCAATTGGATATATTGGGGACGTGCAGGAAACTGTGTATTCATATGTGCAATAAAATCAATAGTTGCACGATAAGATTTGTTGATCAATTACGATTTGAGTCGAATAGATACAGACATTGTTATTATGGAGGAAGTAAGTAACCTCTCATTATATTTTATGTTTATAGGTGGTCCAACATGTCTTCATTATTATGTCTCTTTTGTTTTTGTAACTTTTTATAACGCATTCATATAGAAAATATTCTTATGAACTTGTTATAATGTATTCATGTAAAAAATATCTTATCACCAATAATATGACATTACATTGTTGGAAACATTATTGTCCCAGGGTGAGAAGGAGAAGGGATCAACATTAGAGTAGTCAACAGATCATCTTGAGGAAGAGATTATGGATAAAGAAATTTATTCCTCCATAGACCCAATGCAAACAATAAAGAATCTTCTAATAAGATCAAACAACGAGCTTGCTTCTTTGGTTGATATTCAACTGAAGACACAATTGACAAAGGAAAGAACTAAATCCTTGATGCAGAAGATTCATCGGTATGACATAAGCATGAAGATCTTTAATTATCCAAATTTATGGTTTTAGGTTTTATACTCTCACAATTTATTTATAAAAAACACTATTTTTTCCAGCAGCATTTTGGAGGATTTTGATCCTCAGTGTAAGCCTACGGAGTTCAGTGTTGGTACCAGCATCCTTCCTAAACCAGTGAGGCATCATACTAGTACCCATTTTCAATATTGTTCTGTGAATCACACTTCAGTCACTCAGACCGATACACCCCCCAAGGTAGATGTCAATACTACACCCCCTTAGTAGTACAAACCAGAATGTGCACGGGATGTTGACAGTGACATTGCACATTTTGAAGCATCTTTTCCTAGATCTACCCATGTCATTGTGGAGCGATAAAAAGGGTCTTTTTAACTCCTAATTACCTTCACATTAATTGTCAACCCAGGGACGACTTTTTATTTCAAGAGTGTACTCAGTCTAAGGTGGCTATTTACTCAAGAGTAATGTTTTGCAGTATAGTGCTTAAAATACAAAAGTAAATGAAAGCTGGAAACAAAATCTAATTGGAACAGCAAGAAATTGAAATTTTCTAAACTAAATCATTCACTCAAACAACCATCAATCGAGGATACAGTAGCAATAACTCATTCCTCTAGATATTGATGCAATTGAAATCAAACCAGAACAAGACAATAAATCTGAGAACGAGGAAGCAGTAACCAATGTTCTCTACAGTTGACAGCCCTGCTTAAAACAATTAAAAGGAAATAGAAATTGAACTAAAGTTGTTATTGGAAGTAAATTAGGAAAACTCTTTAAAAGCAAACTATTTCAATTAATCAATAGAAATGAACAACAAAGTAAATGGGCAGCAAACCGTAATTAAAGGAATCTGAACAACAAACTCTAATTAATGGAAATGAACCACAGCAAATCCAAATTAATAGCAATCTTTACTCTAAGAATAAATTGGACAGCACACAGAAATAGAACAGCATTGATTAATGATGGAATATGAAACAACGCTGGAAAGTCAAATATAAATACACAATGACTTAACACACGGCACACCTTAATAGTAATCTGATATTGGTAATCTGATTACCAGTCTTAGTTATAAATAATGCAACTGTATTTTGGAATGGAACAGCAACGTTCATAGATTTAGCAATCGCAAGGAAATATAGTCTCTAAGATGCATTCAGTAATACCAATTAAAGAGTGTTACAACATGGATACGTTGTAATTGAACAACAATACATTCTGTAAGGACCAGCAACGTTATATCAATGATTAAAAGAACAGCAATGCGTTACCAAGTCAAGATGAATCAATACGGAATTCCTGTCATAGAGAACTATATTACTCAATTGAACATAAATCAGATATAATAGAACCGTGATGTAAAATAATAGAACACACCAGATTACCAAATAAAGTTGATAATGAAAACCACACATAAACCAAAGAGATAATATACAGCAGCAGCATAATCCACCAGTGGTTGAGCCCTTAGCCGCTAGCGGATGCTGCTGGGCTACTTCAGATGAGAAGAATGAGCAGCAACTCCCAAATCATATATTAATCATCAAATTGTGAAATCATTACAACAGCAAAAGCTTGAGAATTACAACATGCAACAATCTCTTCTTCTTCCTATCCTATCATGAATCCTTGCTTCCGAATCTCTAATTCAAATCATAATTCTGAATCCTTAAGTCTCCATCTCTAAATTCATCATCATTCTTGAATCTCCAATTCTGAATCCTCAATTCTCCATCATTTTTCCATCCCTTTTACATCCCCATCTCTAATCTCTGTTTTCATTTAAATAGAGAGAGATCAGAGAGAAGTTACAATAGAGATAATTACAACATGATTTTTATTACAAAATTGGATTGATTCCAACCAATTGATCAACAAGAAAATATATTTCAATCCATCTTTCAACAAGAGCAAGGCGAATTTGGCTTTGCAGCTGAGATTTGGAGGACGGCCGCAACAATAAATCTGAGAAAATCATGCTCAAAGAACCCTGCTTTTCTCTCATTACAAGCCGAATTTGGGAAAACCGTTCTTCATTGAAGTTAATTGGGTCCGTTCTGGACAAAACCCATGTTCTGGATTTTCCAAATTCTTCTTCATTTGCTCATAATCTCAACCGCAAAACTTTCACTTCTTATTCCAGCGAATTTCTGAGTTGGCACATTTAATGGTCAAATCTTCAATCTAGAAATTATCTTGGAGGTTAAAAATGGTGAATAATGTTACAACTAATTTATTGAAACTATCATTGACAAAATCATTCATGATCATCAATTTATTAGAAATAAAGGAGAATAAATAATATTCATTCATAAGAGCATAAATCATTATAAAATAGAATTATATGATAAACCGTGATTAATAACATGATAAAGAAAAGTAAAAATGGATGAAATAAGTGTTAAAAAGGTGGTCGTATTCATGGCCCAACAGTCATGAGCACATGATCACTACTAGTTACTTTTTTGGTAAACGATGAGTACATGAATATGATAATAGAAAATATTTCTAGGATTTAAGAAGTGTTTTAATTATAATGTAAAATATAACTAAAATTTATGTATAATGTGTGATTATTTTAAACTAATGATAATATTGTCTTGTCGGAAATGATACATTTTATAAACACTTGAATGACCTAACTCTAGATATATTTGGGCCCACCATACACATAGGGTGGAATGCCCAAAGTTCCATGGTTAAAGATGAGATCATTAACAAGTTGGTTGGCGTGTTCGGTGTAAGTTCCTTCAGCAAGTCTGGAGTCACCTCAAAAATAGCAAAATATTTAAAATATTTGAAGGACCAATATAGGGTTAGTATTGAAAAGAACCTTAAGTATAAGTTTCCTCCAATGATTCCAGAGAGGGAGTGGAAGGTTGTCCTGGATGATGCAAGGGAGAAGCAAAACCGAAAACAAGGAAAGACGCCACTCAGCTCAGGAAAGGTATGTGACACTTCTAATAATGGAATTATGATGCTTTATCATCATTTCAACATCTAATTACATACTTGAAACTTTTTAATATAGGCTCCCACATACATCCAAACACACAAAAACCAAAATCAAAAACATAGGAAACCCAAACTTGGCCCAGATGGTTACTTCAAACTAGCCACACGAATTGTAAGTATAAAAAAATTAATTGCATCCAAATAAAAATTTCTAACAATTTTAATTTAATTGTATAGAAGAACCAAAATACATGATTTTATGAGAAATTACAAGGGTTGGAGTTCAACGAACCTCTAACCAAGGAATACCGTAACCTTTCTTACAAGCATGGTTATCAAGTTGTAGTTGAACACAGAAGAAGCTTGGGGAAAACAAAATCTTTCAACACTCACGTCGACACACAAGTATATAAAATCAACGAAGAATACTTATAATTTATTACTTGTGCAATCTATTGATTATTATTTTTGGGCATAAAGTAATGTGTTTAATCCCTTTAAGGAAGCAAACAATGAAGAGACACAACCTAGTGTCAATGGAGTGGCATCCAATAAAGGTGGTGTGCAAATTGGTAATAGATGTATTTCATGTGCTATAAAAAGTATCGTATGTATTCAATTAAAAATATTTAATTGAAAATAGTGTATTAATTAAAACATTTCGTGTTTCAACTTTAGAGCATGTATAGGATGACACTACACAAGAAGAGGAACATATGGCCACATCTGAAACTACTCTGCTTGCCCCGCTATTGAAGCAGGTAAAGAACACTTTAATGTTATTTTTATTAATGAACTATTTGTAATAATAATAACAAAAAAATATAAATTTAACATTTACTTCTTTTTGAAATTGATGATTCGCCCTTCTTGCAACAGCCTCGACAATGCCATTAGTACATGACTAAGTCGTTAATGAGAGCTATAGAGGCCACAAGAACCGAATGGGAAGAAGCAACTGATGAAGTCATTTCTGAATTATTTTCAAAAGTGAATAAAAAGAAAAAGAAATGATTGTACTAGTTATATCATTAGAAACATCACGTTCCATATTATGAAAACTATTTTTGATGGTAAAATTTACTTAGATAAGTGTTTTATGTCTATGATTAATGAATGAATGGA
Organism: Pinus taeda; assembly: GCA_000404065.3. NCBI lineage: Eukaryota > Viridiplantae > Streptophyta > Pinopsida > Pinales > Pinaceae > Pinus > Pinus taeda. Next base: position 165,593 of record APFE030908403.1, on the reverse strand, counting down.
ATGAATATTATAGGTTAATGAATGATTGATATATGTTTCTTTATGTACAAAACCACATACCTTTCTTTATGAATTTTATGTTTTACTAGTGTCTATGCATGAATCATAACGTGTTGATTTCAACTATTTTCTAGTAGATATATTAGATATTGGGGAATTGAGAATGATGTGGGGGGGAGAGGCAAGGTGTTAGAAATCGGAAAAGGCAAAAATATTTGCTTATGTTGATAATTACTTGTGATATTATTGTATTTTTATTATCTTCTCTTTATGTTCTTCTTTTGTCTTAGTTTCATCAAGCAATCATCAAATCAAAACATGAAGATAAACGACACTAAATGTAGGCACTCAGTGAGGGCTAAAACCCATATCTAGGGGAAAACCTAGTCAAACTCTTCCACTAATAAAATTGAGATAGACCAAGACCTTAGACCTAACCAAAAGAACTTCCTCCTCCACCAAGTCAGCCTTCCAATATGATTCAGCAAACTTTAGTAGTTTTTTCTTGTCCAACAACAATCCAGAATTTCGACCACCAACAACTTCAGAATTTTGGCTAGCTACAATACTACGATTTCGGCTCTTCCAACAACCCAACAACTTCACACGTGTGATACAAGGAGAAATAAAATTTGACTTCTTATGATTAACAAAGACATCTCCTCCACTAGGGTTTTCTTCCTCTTCCTTGAATTTTGCACCCTTTTCTATCTCCATCAACTGCAAATCGAACTTGTTGTTGATGTGCCCCAAATGAGTTGATGTGTTGCCTTTATATAGCGTTTGTGTGAGGTTGATTTCCTTTGAGGCCGACTTTTCCTTCTTGAGGTCGACTTGTTAGAGGAGACCTAAAATTCCTATTTTACATTCAAATAAATTTCTTTCTTTATAGATGAAGCCCAAGAAGGCTCTTTTACATTATGACATGGACAAGGACACTTGATATAAACCCTAGAATCCTACAATGGAGTCTTTGACCTAAGAACCATTGACCCAAGCTTGAAACACATGCTTTAATAAGTCAATTTATTTTATAATAAAATTTATTTTTCTTTCTTTTAACAAATACCTTACATCATGACTAAAATACAATTATGAATATCGATGCTAGTTACATTTTTCAACACTCCCTCTTAACTAGGGAGGTATTCATAATTACATATATACAAAGGTACATGGAAGATCTCAAATTAAGATACTCTATGAAGATTCACATCACACACAATATTACAGATTAGGTACTTGACCAGGGTACTCTAATTAGGTGGTACTAAGGTGTACTAAACCTTTAGCCACTTTAGGTATCATCATGCTTTTAATCTCTAACACCAACTCAGGGATCTAGGTGTATATCCAATGTCAGAGATTCATGACCAATGTCACCCTCCCTACTTTGATATCTATACATCAACACATCGGTTGACCAGATGTGCTCCCAAGCATATTGTTTCCACAAGATGATTCATCTCTCCTTGTCATCTAAATCATATTTATGTCCACCACTTCAAGCATGTTTCAAACATTCAATCTTTTTATGAATATATCCTACACAATCACAACCCCAATCAGTGATAACCTTTAAATATATATAAAATTAGATACAAACCTTTGGGGTCCTCAATCATTCTAATGTTACTCGTAGAAACATCAAGTTATTGAGATATAACTTGTCGGAAGCTTTCCTTTTCCTTCACTTCTTCAATAGAACCAAATATAACCTCAGTACTTCTCAAATATTTTGTTTGAAAATCCAATTGCAATACTTTCATTCATTCTTTGGTTTCATTATTTCTTCAAGGCATTCACTATGACTATCATAATATGATCTCCCTCTCAACTAGGGAGATATACCTTTTCTTCTATCTAGTCTCCCTATCAAATTAGGGAGATCAACAACTACCTTCTTTTATAACATCAGAGAAAGTTCAACCTTTAAAGGCTTCCTTTATTTCTGTTAGACCCCTATAATACTAGTGATTCCCCCATTATTATTTTCATTGTAGCCCTTATTGTTATTATTGTGCCCCTATTGTCCCCATATTGTTATTATTGTGCCCCATAGAAGCCCACTATTGTTATTGTTTGTGCCCTTATATTATTATTATATATTATTATTATTATTATTATTATTATGTCAGCTTTTGAATTATATTGTGACCCCTTAGACTCCTATATATAGAATGGAGATTTTGTCACTTTATCATCCAAAAATTGTTCATTTGTGTAATGTAAAGGAGTTTTCCCCCTCGAAGAGGCTGATTTTTAAGTCATTGATCTATCTTATCTATCTTTTTGTGAGCTGGTTTCATAACATTTGGTATCAGAGCTTTGGATTCTAGGGTTTCATTGCTCCAACATAGGTCATCGTGGAATTTTCGCTACAACTTCTTTTCTACGATATTTCAGGCCCAATTGAGCCAAAATATCGATGATCCTCGAGTCAGAATTTTAGATCTTGTATAGCTATATTTTCGGCTATATGATCCAAGGAAGTTAGGTTTTTTGTAGGCTCCTGAATTACATCGCAAATAGGTGATCTTGGGAAAATCATGATAACATTCTCTCTGAGAATCAGATTGAAATTTCGTAAGAAGTTACAGAAACAGGATGGACTGTAGTTTTCTTTATATCATTTTTAGGTCCGAAGGTTGAAACAGTGACATGTGGCACTTCATACAATTTCACTCTACTGAAAAAGTGTATAATCATATCATCTTGGGAGATTGAGCATAACGCTTTCTTCGAGAATCCAATTTCGATTAGACTTGTGGCATTGGAAATAGGACTCATAGGGATACCACAATTAGTAATTTCAAACCTTGGAGTTCCAAAATTTCAGAGATATATCAAATTCAATATCGAGCTCCTACAAAGTGAAAAGAGGTGTGTAGTTTTTTTTTAAATTTTGCATAAGTTTTCTTTGAAAAATTAGTTTGAAGGAATACAAAGTGCATAGCGAAGAATAATTATCATTAATTGATGCCCCGAAGAAAGAAAATGGAAACACCTAGTAAGCAACCTAAAAGCTCTAGCATGACTCATGAAGAAGAAGAAGAAATGCAACATGATATATCAAACTTATGAAACCAAGTGCAACAAATTTCTCTCTCACAAAAAGTAACAGAAGTTAAGATGGAGGTTTAAAGAAGGGCGTGGAAAATAAGATGGATGGTCTAAAGAAAGGTGTGGAAGCTAAGATGGATGGGATGAAAGACAACATTGAAGATTTGAAGAAGGACATGGAAGGTTTGAAGGAAGGTTTGACAAAGTTTCTACAAGAAAGGCTTCCTAATGGCAAAAAGGTAATAGAGAAAACTCATGATGAGAACAAAATAAATGTTAATCATGATTTCATAGACTCTAAAGATGGATTGAAGACCCTCCATGTTCCAAACATCAATATGAGGAAGTTTGATAGCAAGGATCCCATAACATGGATACTACAAATGGAGCAATATTTTGATCTCCATTATGTGCAAAACACACAAAAGGTATGTATTGCAACTTTATATTTGGAACCAAATCAGTTTGTATGGTATCGATGGCTTTTCTCTAGTAGAAAAATTATCACTTGGGCATTTTTTATGAAAGAAATGATAGCACATTATGAGGATAGAAAAAGCAACACTTTATTTAGCCAATTGATAAATCTCAAACAAAAGGGTTCAATGATGGAGCACATTGAGGACTTCCAAAAATTGAATATAAGGGTAAAAGATATTCCAAAGGAGCATAGGATTGATGTGTTCATAGGTACTTTAAAGGATAACATCTAACATGAGGTTTGTATTTAGGAATCTGATTCATTTGAGAATGCATTCAGGTTGGCAAGAAAAATAGAAAGAAAAATGTTGTGGAAGATGCACTCTCAAGAAAGGATGAGGATGTGGAAGCATTGTTGTGCGCCATTTCTATTATCCAACCATATTGGATAAATGAAGCAAGGGATGAATGGAAGAATGACGAAGAAGTGTGGGCACTCATTCAAAATTTACAACAAGATCCCAGTACATCTAATACATTTAGCTAGAAAAATGATTCGTTGTGGTACAAAGATCACTTTACCTAGGTAATAATGCCTAACTCAAACAAAAGATTCTTATGTAATTGCACACTTCTCCTTTAGGAGGGAACTCGGGATTTTTAAAAACTTACCACAAGGTTAAGAAGGAATTTTTTTTGGATGACCTTAAATCAAATATTCAAAAGTTTGTGGCGAAATGTTTGGTTTGCCAACAAAATAAAGTTGAAACAATTAAGACCCTAGGTCTATTACAACCTTTATCCATTCCAAGCCAACATTGGGAGGCAGTTTCAATGGATTTTATCATAGGTTTACCCAAGTCTGAAGGAAAGAGTGTCATCATGGTGGTAGTTGATAGACTTACCAAGTATGCCCACTTCTGGGCATTATCTCATCCATTTAAAGCCAATACAGTTTCTACTACATTTATGGAAACAATTCCAAAGATACATGGAAACCCAAAGATTATTGTAAGCGATAGAGATCACATTTTCACTGGAAATTTTTGGACAGAATTATTTCTTGTCTTGGTACCCAGTTAGCTCATAGCTCATCTTATCATCCTCAATCTAATGGGAAAACTAAGATAGTAAACAAATGTTTGGAAGGATATCTTCGTTGCTTTGTCTCTGATTAACAGACACAATGGGTGAAATGGTTTCCTATGGTTGAATGGTGGTATAACACTTCCTTCCATACTAGAGCAAAAATGACCCCATTTATGGCACTTTATGGATATCATCCACCATCCATCACATCATATTTAAGAGAAAATTCTAAGGTTCAAGCAGTGGAAGATCACATCAAGCATCAACAACAAGTTCTCCAACTCTTAAAGGATAACCTCACTTTGGATCAAAATAGAATGAAACAACAGGCAAATCAACATCGCAGTGAAAGACGTTTTGATGTAGGTGACTAGGTATTCCTACGGCTACAGCCATATAAAAAAAAGTCCCTCAAGCAAGCTGAAAAGGACAATAAATTATCACCAAAGTATTATGGTCCATACAAGGTGTTGCAAAAGACTAGTACCATGGCATACAAATTAGAGCTTCCTGCAGCTTCCCGAGTGCACCTAATTTTCCATGTTTCATTCTTAAAGAAGGTTATATGTGACAAGCTTCGTTCAACCAATATTTCCAGAACTTGACAAGGAAGGAAAAATCATATTGGAACCTGAAGCAGTCATAGAAACAAGAACTCGACAGCTACAAAATCGATCAATTTCGAAGTATCTCATCAAGTGGAAGAACTTACCCACTGAAGATTCCACATGGGAGGATGAGAATTCTATACAGAAGCATCCATAACTACTCAAGCGTTGAGGACGACACTTTTTGAAGGAGAAGAGCATGTTAGATCCCTATAATACTAGTGATTCCCCCATTATTATTGTCATTGTAGCCCTTATTGTTATTATTGTGCCCTTATTGTCCCCATATTGTTATTATTGTGCCCCATAGAAGCCCACTATTGTTATTTTTGTGCCCTTATATTATTATTATTGTGTTGGCTTTGATAATATTATGACCCCTTAGACTACTATATATAGAATGGAGGTTTTGTCACTTTTATCATCCAAGAATTGTTCATTTGTGTAATGTAAAGGAGTTTTCCCCCTCGAAGAGGATGATTTTTAAGTCATCGATCTATATTTTCTATCTTTTTGTGAGTTGGTTTCATAGTATTTGGTATCAGAGCTTTGGATTATAGGGTTTTGTTTCTCCAACACATGTCATCATGGCATTTTCACTACAACTTTTTTTCTCAGACGTTTCAGACCCACTTGAGCCGAAATCTCAATGATCCTCATGTCAGAATTTCAGATCTTGTATCGCTATATTTTTGGAGATATGATCCAAGGAAGTTAGGGTTTTTGCAGGCTCCTAAATTACATCACAAACAGGTGACCTTGGGAAAATCATCATAACTTTCTCTCTGAGAATCAGATTGAAATTTCAAAATAATTTATAGAAATAGGATAGGTTGTAGCTTTCTTTGTATCATTTTTAGGTCCGAAGGTTGAAACAGTGACACGTGGAACTTCATACAAGTTCACTCTACTAAAAAAGTGTATAATCATATCATCTTGGGAGACTGAGCATAACGCTTTCTTGGAGAATCTAATTTCAATCAGACTTGTGGCGTTGGAAAGAGGGATCAGGGGGATACCACAGTTAGCAATTTCAGACCTTGCAGATCCAAAATTTCATAGATACATCATATTCAATATTGAGCTCCTACAAAGTGAATAAAGGTGTTTAGTTTTTTTTTTCTTCTTCTTTTGCATAAGTTTGCTTTGAAAAAATAGTTTGAAGGAATTCAAAGGGCATAGTGAAGAATAATTATCATTAATTGATGCCATAAAGAAAGAAAATGGAAACACCTAGTAAGAAACCTGAAAGCTCTAGCATGACTCATGAAGAAAAAGAAGAAATGCAACATGATATATCAAAATTATGAGACCAAGTGCAACAAATTTCACTCTCACAAAAAGTAACAGAAGCCAAGATGGATGGTTTAAAGAAGGGCGTGGAAGATAAGATGGATGGTTTAAAGAAAGGTGTGGAAGCTAAGATGGATGGTATGAAAGACAACATTGAATATTTGAAGAAGGACATGGAAGGTTTGAAGGAAGGATTGACAAATTTGCTACAATAAAGGCTTCCTAATGGCGAAAAGGTAATAGAGAAAACTCATGATGAGAACAAAATAAATGTTAATCATGATTTCATAGACTCTAATGATGGATTAAAGACCCACCATGTTCCAAAGATCGATATGAGTAAGTTTGATGGCAACGATCCCGTAACATGGATACTACAGATGGAGCAATATTTTGAACTCCATAATGTGCAAAACACACAAAAGGTATGTATTTCAACTTTATATTTGGAACCAAATAAGTTTGTATGGTATCGATGGCTTTTCTCTCGTAAACAAATTATTACTTGGGAAATTTTTACGGAAGAAATGATAGCATATTATGAGGATACAAAAATTAACACTTTTTTTAGCCAATTGATAAATCTCAAACAAAAGGGTTCAATGATGGAGCACATTGAGGACTTCCAAAAATTGAATATAAGGGTAAAATATATTCCATAGGAGCATAGTATTGATGTGTTCATAGGAACTTTAAAGGATAACATCCAACATGAGGTTCGCCTTTAGGAATCTGATTCATTGGAGAAGGCATTTAGGTTGGCAGCAAAAATGAAAAGCAAAATGTTGTGGTAGATGCAGTCTCAAGAAAGGATGAGTATGTGGAAGCGTTGTTGTGTGCAATTTCTATTATCCAACCATATTGGATAAACGAACCAAGGGATGAATGGAAGAATGACGAAGAAGTGTGGGCACTTATTCAAAATTTACAACAAGATCCTGGTACATCTAATACATTTAGCTAGAAAATTGATTCGTTATGGTACAAAGATCACTTATACCTAGGTAAGAATTCCCAAATCAAACAAAATATTCTTATGGAATTTCACACTTCTCCCTTAGGAGGGCACTCAGGATTTTTTAAAACTTACCACAGGGTTAGGAAGGAATTATTTTGGGATGGTCTTAAATCAGATATTCCAAATTTTGTGGTGGAATGTTTGGTTTGCCAACAAAATAAATTTGAAACAATTAAGACCCCAGGTCTATTACAACCTTTATCCATTCCAAGCCAACATTGGGAGGAGGTTTCAATGGATTTTATCACAAGTTTACCCAAGTCTGAAGGAAAGAGTGTCATCATGGTGGTAATTGACAGACTTACAAAGTATGCCCACTTTTGTGCATTATCTCATCCATTTAAAGCCAGTACAGTTTCTATTTCATTTATGGAAATAATTCAAAAGATACATGGAAACCCAAAGATAATTGTAAGCGATAGAGATCACATTTTCACTGGAAATTTTTGGACAGAATTATTTTCTTGTCTTGGTACACAGTTAGCTCATAGCTCATCTTATCATCCTCAATCTAATGGGAAAACTGAGATAGTAAAAAAATGTTTGGAAGGATATCTTTGTTGCCTTGTCTCTGATAAACAGACACAATGGGTGAAATGGTTGCCTCTGGCTGAATGGTGGTATAACACTTCCCTCCATACTACAGCAAAAATGAACCCATTTATGGCACTTTATGGATATCATCCACCATCCATCACATCATATTTAAGAGAAAATTTTAAGGTTCAAGCAGTGGAAGATCGCATCAAGCATCAACAACAAGTTCTCCAACTCTTAAAGGATAACCTCACTTTGGCCATAATAGAATGAAACAACAGGCAGATCAACATCACATTGCAAGAAGTTTTAATGTAGGTGGACTGGGCATTCCTACGGCTACAACCATATAAACAAATTTCCCTCAAGCAAGATAAGAAGGATAATAAATTATCACCAAAGTATTATGGTCCATACAAGGTGTTGCAAAAGATTGGTACTACGGCATACAAATTAGAGCTTCCTGCAATTTTCCGAGTGCACCCAGTTTTCCATGTTTCATGCTTAAAGAAGGTTATAGGTGACAAGATCCCAGTTCAAACAATATTTCTAGAACTTGACAAGGAAGGAAAAATAATATTTGAACCTGAAGCAATCAGAAACAAGAACTCAACAACTACAAAATCGATCAATTTCGGAGTATCTCATCAAGTGGAAGAACTTACCTACTAAAGATTCCACATGGGAGGATGAGAATTCTATACAGAAGCATCCAGAACTACTCAAGCGTTGAGGACAACACTTTTTTGAAGGAGAGGGGTATGTTAGTTCCCTATAATACTAGTGATTCCCCCATTATTATTGTCATTGTAGCCCTTATTGTTATTATTGTGCCCCTATTGTCCCCATATTGTTATTATTGTGCCCCATAGAAGCCCACTATTGTTATTGTTGTTCCCTTATATTATTATTGTTATGTCATCTTTGATTATATTGTGACCCCTTAGACTCCTATATATAGAAAGGAGGTTTTGTCATTTTTATCATCCAAGAATTGCTCATTTGTGTAATGTAAAGGAGATTGCCCCCTCGAAGAGGCTGATTTTTAAGTCATTGATCTATATTTTCTATCTTTTTGTGAGTTGGTTTCATAACACTTTCGCATGGCATCAAGGTAAGATTTTATTATCATCATCCTTGTAGCTTCCTTCATCATGCTCATCATTATGAACATCTTCAACATCTTGAAGATCATGTACCTGCAAAACTTTAATGGCAAGGACAACCAAAATACATACATAGAAGCATGAAGTTAACTATATCAAAGACATGTCATTACAGTGGAAGCATCAAAACATCTAGGATTTAGACATAAAATACCTAAACTTAGTTAGGTTCATAATAAAAAAGGGTTACATATTTTTACATACTAGACTTCAAGTTATTGCAAGGATTTTGTCATAAACCCTAGAATCCATCCTCGAGACACAAAGCCTTAGATATTAGCAATTCAATCAAATAAAAATCCAATCATAGTTGTATACATACAAGGTTTCAAAAATATGATTTTACATGTCAAACTTTACTAGGGTTTGTTGGAAACCCTAGATTTTATCATCAAAGCTAAATCATATCAAAAATAATATCATCATATCCTAGAATATCAATTTATACTTAGGGTTTTGTTGCAAACCCAAAATATGAGTATCAATAATTAAGTTAGCATACTTGCATATACATATGTAGGATGCACAAGCATTTCATATGAATATTAATACCTACTAGGTAAACCCAAGACATGGACATTAATACATTAAAGTTATATATACAACAATTTTGACCAGGCTAGGTTTTTTATCAAATACACCTATGGCTTCATTTGTGGGATCTTACTATAAGGGTTTTGTTCATGAACCCTAAATCATAAAACCCTAAAATTCAATGGTTTCATTATATAACCTATACATTAACAGCAAACCCTAACTTTTCAAAACCTTAAAGATCTATGGCTTCAATTTATAACTTGGACAATAACAGCAAATCCCTAAAAGACTAGGATTATTGCTAAAACAATATCAAAACATCAACAGAATAGAGTTTGCATCATAGGTTATAAATTTCATCAACAACCCTAAGAGGATTATGGTTTCAACATTATTGTTAACACACCCTAAGCACCAAAAGGCTAGGGTTTTACAGTGAACCCTAAAGGTTAGGGTTTCACAAGAATGATCAAATGATAGTATAATGAGGGTAGATTCAAATGATTAATCACCCTAACAACAATATTTGTGATTCAAAACCCTAGACATAAATTTGTCAGTAATATAAATAAAATTTCAAAAGAAGAATGATCATACCTTTTCTATGAAGAGAACCTTGTAACAAAACTTGTAATCTAAGACATACCTTGAGTTGTTCTTTAACAAGCCTTGTAGGACTTCAGTTTTTGAAGGACCTCCTTTGCAACATAACTTATTTCATGATTCAGGTATTCATTTGAAGTGTCCTCCATAACCTTTGAGTATTCTACAAGCTTTCCTAACCAAGGAAAATATAGAAGGTCATATAATACAAACAAATCTTGATATTAGAGGGAAACCACACATAAAAAGTTGAAACAAAAATCAAAATACTTATTTGTTGGTAAAATCGTGAAGGATCCCTCTTAATTCAATCTTTCTGAGGGAGACCTACAACTTATCAAAATAATTCAAAAAAATCTAACAATATATGTTAGACCTACAAACTTCAGAAATCAAAAGACAAAGGAAAACAATGCAAAAATTTAGATAGAAGGATATGTGAGGGATAGTATTCCCTGAGATTCTTTGGAAAATAGATCTTTGATTTTGGATCCTTAAGTATTGTTTCTCTTAAGTGGAAATTAATTAGCAACGTTTGCATGTTCTCTTTCTCTCTTCTTATTCCTTGGATCTTCAGGACAATAACCTTTTTAGTGACCCATTTTATGACAGTTGTAGCATTCAACCTTGGATAGGTAAACTTTCTTCTTTGGTCCTTTGAAATTATTGAACATTTCCTTCTTCTTTGGTCCTTTGAAATTATTGAAGGTTCCCTTCTTCATATGTTGAGAAAAATAGGCATTATATGTGTTTTCTTCTTCATCCTCCTTCTCGTTGTTTACTAATGATATTTGGGCTTCTTCCTGAATGCATGCATTCCACATTTGTTCAAATGTTGGAGTATCATTCCAACTATCAATTCCTGATGAAAAAGCACTACAAGTTTTTGGTAGTCCTAGAAGAGTAGAAATTATGAGCTCCTTTTATGGTACAACTTCATCTATTTCTTAGATTCCATATCTTATTCTAGATATCCTTATAAAGTATGATGATACAGTATTATCTCTTGTCATCCTTATTGTCCTTAGTCCATTCTTGATGCTTGTTATTTGACCAATGTTCTTGATGGTGACTAATTTGGAGAGAGACTCATACATTGCTTTAGCAGATTCTATATTAGATATGTAAGGGATGGTATTATCCTTCACTCCATCTAAAATTAAATTCATGGCCAAGATATTGGTTTCCTTGTATTTTTCTTTTCCTGCTTCATTTGTTGGTTCATTGACTTTTCCTTGAACAAAATCCAACACTTTATGTCTTGCAAGAATAAGACCCATTCTCTTCTTCCATGCCCTGTAGTTGGAGACTCCTTCTAGATTGTTTTCTGCTTCATTTAGTTTTTCATATTGCTATCTTCTACTCCTTGTGACCTCCCTTGAAACCCTTTTCTTAAATCTCTCCTTTTTATATATCTTCAATCTGCCTTTTTCCTTCTTCTTCACCTTAGTCCTGATACCATGTTAAAAATCAGAAAGGCAAAAAAAAATTCTTATGTCGATAACTATTTATCATATTCTTGTATTTTTATTATCTTCTCTTTATGTTCTTCTTTTATCTTAGTTTCATCAGGCAACCATAAAATAAAAACATGAGTATCAACGATGTTATAGGCCATTTTGTCTCATATAGTCAATAGGCCTTCAAATGGGACCAATTCACATCCTTCAACATATTGCCATCATCCCTACACAAATCCTTAAGAGTGACTTTGTTGAATCCCTGAGTTTCTACTCTTGACAGCTGAGTTTCCAAGATTTTAAGGCTCAGCGCACCATGTCCCTTTAGAAACTAGCATTGACCACCAAGTTGACCCTCTTTTCACCTATGTTGATCACCAGTAGGTTTGTCAGTCTTGGGGGTGCACTGATTCTAGAAATTCGGGAAAAATAAAAAGAATCTCGAAGCTTCCTCTTCCATAAGCTTTTTGAGGTTGTTTCAACCATTAACCTTGGATAAGAGTCTTGAATCCTATCTGATCCTACTTTTGAGTTTTCATTTCTTATCCCTTGAGCTCATCCTCCCATCTCAAATGGATCTCAAGCCTATATTGGTAAAAGAATAAGAATTCATGAACTACCTCCCTTATCTATATATTTACAGCAATCCATGGGCAAGGGGTAGGCTTTTGGAGATTGATTATACCCTCATGTTGTTGCTTTGAGAGTCATTATTCCATGCATTAGGGTGACATAGAGGCATACTTTGTGGCAAGAAAAGTACAAGTCAACTTGGGGAGATGTTCTACAAGATCAACTCCTACTTATTGTTGTATCTCTCTCCATTACTATTAATGCAAAGAGTAGATTGTTTTCCTATATATGATGTTATGATTTCATGTATTCCAATACCATGTTGATATATTGAATGAAGTGATTGGATTATGCTACATAGATTTCGTAGATCTTTGGTTTGTCTTTTTTTATTGTGCAGGTTCTAATTATAGCAATTGGAGCCATGATTGGAGCGTACAAGTTGAGGAAGGAGTGAAGCTTGTGACAAATTCTAGGTAGGCCTCATCTCATCATTCAATTACTTTAAGGAATACATTGTTCCCTTTTCTTTTTGTTGTTCCAGGTCAATCCACCAGGCCGAGGGAAGACACTTATGTCCACATTCATAGATTTTGTATAACAAATTGGCGACTCCACTGTGGATCGAATCTAGAATATCTGGTTTCTCGGACTAGAGATTATAGGAAATTTCGTTGCATCTGGTCAATATGCCTTCAAACGGGACCAAATCACATCCTTCAACTTATTGTCATCATCCCTACACAAATCCCTAAGCATGACTCTGTTGAATCCTTGAGTTTCTGCTCTTTACTGCTGAGTTTCTAAGCTTTTAAGGCCCAGCGCACCTTGGCCCTTTAGGAACCAGCGTTTACCACCAAGTTGACCCTCTATCTACTTGCTTTGGTCACCAATAGGTTTCTCAACCTTGGGGATGCGTTGATTCTAGAAATTTGGGAAAAATAAAAAAAATCCCGAAGCTTCCTCTTCCAAAAGCTTCTTGAGATTGTTTCAACCATTTACCTTGGATAAGAGTCTCGAATCCTATCTTATCCTACCTTGGAGTTTTCACCTCTTATCCCTTGAACTCATCCTCCTATCTCAAGTGGATCTCAAGTCTAGATTGCTAAATGGATAAGAATTCATGAACTACCTCCCTCATCTATATATTTACAACCATCCATGGGCAAGGGGTTGGATTTTGGAGATTGCTTCTATGCTTATGTTGTTGCTTTGAGATTCATTATTCCATGCATTAGGGTGACATAGAGGCATACTTTGTGGAAAGAAAAGGACAATTCAACTTGGGGAGCTCTTATACAAGATGAACTCCTAGTTTTGGTTGTAACTCTCTCCATTTATATTAATACAAAGAGTAGATTGTTTTCCTATATATGATGTTATTAGTTTTCCTATATATGATGTTATTATTTCATGTATTTCAATACTATGTTGATCTATTGAATGAAGTGATTGTATTATGCTACATAGATGTCGTAGATATTTGGCTTGTCTTGTTTGGTTATGCAGGTTCTAATTATAGAAATCAGAGCTAGGATTGGATCATACAAGCCAAGGAAGGAGCGAAGCTTGCAACAAATTCTAGGTAGGCCTCATGCCATCATTCAATTACTTTAAGGAAGACATTATACCATTTTCTTTCTGTTGTTATAATTCAATTCGGCAGGCCTAGGGAAGCACTTCTGTCTATAGTCGTAGATTTCATATAACAAACGACACCAGATCTAGGCACTCAGCCAAGCCTAAAACCCCTCTCTAGGGGAAAACCCAGTTAATTTCTTCCATTAATAAAATTGAGATAGACAAATACCTTAGACCCAACCAAAATACCTTCCTCCTCCACCAAATCGGCCTTCTAATATGTTCAGAAAACATCAGTAGCCTCTTCCTGTTTAGCAATAATCAAGAATTTCAACCCCCAACAACTTCAAAGTTTTGACCCAACTACAGTACTACAATTTTGCCTCTTCCAACAACCCAGCATAGTCGCACTTGAGACGAGAGAGAAAATTCAACTTCTTATGCTTGAAAAAGAGCTCATTTTCCTTCGCTAGGGTTTTCTTCCTCTTCCTTTAATTTTGCACATTTTTCTGTCTCCAGTAACTGTAGATCGAACTTGTTGTTGATGTGCTCCAAATAAGTCGATTTTTTTCCTTTATATAGGGTTTGTGTGAGGTTGACTTCCCTTGATGAGGTCGACTTTTCCTTCTTGAGACCAACTTGTTGGAGGAGACATAAAATACCTATTTTACATTAAAATAAATTTCTTTCTTGATAGATGAAGCCCAAGAAGGGTATTTTACATTATGACATGGACAAGGACACTTGAAATAAACCCTAGAAGCCTACAATGGAGGCTTTGACCTAAGAACCATTGACCCAAGAATGAAACCCATGCTTTAATAATTCAATTTCTTTTATAATTAAATTTATTTTTCTTTCTTTTAACAAATACATTAGATCGTGTCTCAAATACAATTATAAACACTGATACTAGTTACATTTTTCAACACAGGGCATAAGAGCTTCCACCTTCATGTGGTTGGCCCTGTTTAGTAGAGAATAAATTAGGATTTAGATAATTCTGGAGAAAATATCCCGTAATACAACAAAGAAAATACAGCATCAATGTTGACTTCATTGTTGCTCCATCAAATCAAGGGACATTTGTTCCAAAATTAGATCACTCTGATAAATTATTCTCGAAACCAAGAGGAGCTCACTTAGGTATTCATGCACTTGAGTTTTTTTAATTAATATTTATTCATAAACATGTTTGTTAATTTATTTTAATATTTTGATGATTCTTTATCTAGATTTAAGTCAATTTATGTGAATTGTAGGTATTTTTATTCTTAATTTATCTGTTTTCATCCCAAGTTTGACATCAAATCAGCTGAGATGGAGCTTTACTAGTGCATTTTAGGTATGTTATAGAAATCAAGTCAGAGTTTTATTGTTTTTTAATCTAACTTGTTCACATGAGTCTTCTACCTCAATTACCTTCTCTTGTTTGATATAGCTAGTACTTTTTTCTACATTGATATATATAGTCATGCTCCTTGTAAACTTGCATTTAGGAGACAAACTCACATTGAAAGAAGCTCTTCTTTTCTTGAATCTTGGTGTTTTTATTCTTGGCATGACAAACTGAGTTTTTGGATCTAGCACTTCTTCTTAAACATGTGTTCTAGGTTCAACCCTTGAACCTTTAACTCTGTGACGTAATGAATGTATTGCATTATGTTTTGAACCCTAGATTTTGGAAGATCTAAGGTTATCATTATGAAATTCATGACTTTATAGATCCTTTGAGAACTTGTTTTGATCTAAAAATAGTGTCCATGTGTCATTATTTTTCTTTAAATTTTATTCTATAAATATTAAATTATTAAATTTATAGTATATTATACCAAAATTACGTTGGATACAACTAAATGGTTTGTTTTAACTTCATGGGAAGACTTACACTGTTATTAGGAGTATCCTTTGAAATGATTTGATGAAATAACTTCTTAGCAGAGTCAAGTGGCCCAAAATCAAGTGCTTTCACAATGTCTCTCCTTATTTCTCCCACAATTATGCTTAACATATTTAAAACCTACACCAAGACTTCAATACAATGACCATTTTGTTTATAATTTATATCTTTTTTTCTAGGAATACTAAATTTTTTATCTATTTTCTTGTCACCCATGTTCTCATCTTCCATTAGAATGTCAGGTGATCAACTCAAAGGCTATGTTTATGTTCCATTAATTCCCTGCACAGATCTTGTGTTAATGTCTTCCATCCCTAGCTAAGACAACACATTTAAAGGCTTTGTTTGTGTTTCATTAATACCCTCAACAATGGAATTTTCGCCCTCTTTTGGTCCATGCTCTGCTATAACAGAGGTGGTATCTTCTTTCCTTATAAAAGCTTTGACTATTGAAGATTGTCTGGCATCCAAATCATTTCTCTTGGGAATTTGATCCACTACTGAAGCTCCAAGCATGGCTTCTCCTTCAGGGCCACTGGTATTCAAACAAACAGAAGCATTGGACATACCACCTTTGGGTTCTCTTTACCTAACTTTTTTCCTTGTCCTTTTATTCTTTTCTTGTTTTTTATAGTGTTCTACAACACACATCATTGGATTGAATCTTTTTCTATCAGGTGATATGAAGTAAGTGTTCTTGCAAGTAGTTTGTACTTTCTAGCCAAGACCAATGGTTTCACCTTTGTTGGATACAAATTCTTCTAGTTCAACTAAGTGCATGTTATAGTTGGACATCAATTCCTCATGAGACATAGAGTTAAGATGATCAAAGGATGCATTAGAAATATATTCCATGGATGAAACATGTAATTTATTCTTCTGAGTTTTCATACCAGGAAATGGCATGTGCTTAGGAAGTAGTTCATCAGATGCAGCATCATTTTCTATTCCCGTTTATTTTTTAACAAGAGTTGTTTCCACTCTCTCTAGCTTGCCATTAGTTTAATTACCTTGATTTCCTTTTATTGTACTAGAATTTTGCCTTTCAAATGGGGCTTTAGAATTTTCATTGCATATTTTCCTGGTGGAACTCTTCCCTTCATCTTGGATAACATTATTTGAATGACTTACACCTATCTTGCAAAAAAACATTCTCCTTTTACCTAATTTTGGATGATGTTGTCTTCCGAGTGTAGTGCCTTGATCAGGTAACTGTGAGTTTATCAAAGAGATATCTAAAGATGTCAATTCATGTCTTTGCCTCTTACTCAAACTTAGCTCCATGTCAAGCCCCATATGTAACATCAAGTTGTTGAATTGGATCTTTCTCCAAATAGATGTAACAATTGTTGAAAATAGCAACAAGAAATGTTAAAAATAGCATCTAGAAATTCTAATTTAATTTGTCATTGAATTAAATTAGGAACTAAATTGTAATTTTGTTCTCATAGAAACTTGTAATAGTTAACTAAGTTAATTTGACTTAGTTTTCTCAGTAAATTTGAGTTGGAAGTCTATCTAAATTCATGTAGAGTGATTCCTAAATTTTAGGGATCCAGGCCTAGTAGTGGGGACAAGCACTAATGTAGCTTCACTGCTCCACCATTTAACTGAAGATTGACTCATAAATAACTCATGCATATCAGTTCTGAGGAAGACTCAGTTGAGATTAGAGTTCAGGGCCAGTGTACTATCAGTTGTATAATTTCTCGAGTTGTACTCAGTAGAAGGAATGTGATGGATTGCGCAATTATGGATGAGGAATTTCCCAATTAAATATGGGCTAATTCTCTCAGGAATTGCTCAAGGAAGTAGGGGCTTGGCAGACAACAGATTTGGCTAAGTGTTGGATTGAGCTGGTTTGTGAAGCCGAGAGATAGATTATAATTGTGCAGAAATTGTTTTGTTTGAACAAGCATTATATTTTCTTCTCATATCTTCTGGTTAACGTAATATAGATAGTCGGGGTTTCGAGTAGTTTCTGTTGGATCAGGTGCACAGCAATTTAATACACACACACAGCAGAATTAACATAGCAGAACAATCAAGCACATAAGAGACAATCTTTAACGTGGTTCACCCAACCAATCTGGGCTACGTCCACCAAACATAGGCATCAGGAATATATTAATCAAATTGGAGATTACATCAAGAAATCCTCACACTCTCTTAGCAAATCATCCGAATGATTGCCTGTTATATAGCATAGAGAATCTAACAGCCTCATAACTCCCTCATATCAAATATAGGAGGCATTAACTCCCTCCCAACAACCTGGAGCTAATCTAGGAACTGAATCCCTATTGTTGTCATCCTTCAGAGATTTTTTCCTATTTGACTCAAACAGAAAATCTCAACAATCTCCACCTTAACAACAATTTGCCTGATGCCCTGTTATTATTATTTTATCTTTTCTGCAAGCCAAGAGAAGCCAAACACCAGCGTAGCTTCTCCAACAAAACTGGTTTCATGAACATGTCTGCACAGTTCTCCTTTGTATGCACCTTTTCAAGAGAGACTCCCCTTTCAGTGATAACCTGTCTTACAAATGGTACTTAATTGGAATATGCTTTGATTTACTATGATAGGCCGGATTCTTAGCCAAATGTATTGCACTTTGACTATCACAAAGTAACCTGATGTTGTCCTGTAACCTACCAAACTCACTAAGCAAACCTTTCAACCAAACCGCCTCTTTGCAAGCATGAGAAGCAGCAATGTATTCTGCTTCAGTAGTGGATAAAGCAACAATGTTCTGTAGCTTTGACATCCAGGTGATAGCTCCACCTGCAAGAGTAAAGACGTACCCTGAAGTTGACCTTCTCTTATCCAAATCACCTGCAAAATCGGAATCAACATATCCGCAAACAAATTCACTACTCTTATTATAAGAAATACAATAACTACTTGTGCCTCTCAAGTACCGAAGCACCCATTTCACTGCTGACCAATGTTCTTTACCCGGATTTGCCATGTACCTGCTGACAACCCCAACTGCATGTGAAATATCTGGTCGAGTACAAACCATCGCATACATTAAACATCCTACTACATTGGCATATGGAATTCGAGACATATAATCCTTTTCTTCATCTGTATTAGGACATAAACTCGAAGAAAGCTTAAAATGGGAAGCTAAAGGGACTGAAACAAGCTTCACATTATCCATACCAAACCTCAAAAGTATTTTCTCAATATACTTTTGTTGTGATAGCCATAGCTTACCATTGCTCCTGTCTCTGAAAATCTCCATGCCCAAAATCTGTCTTGCTGCTCCTAGATCTTTCATATCAAATGTCCTTGCCATCTGAGCCTTCAACCTGTTGATTTCTTCTATGCTTTTGCTTGCTAAAAGCATATCGTCAACATACAATACCAAGATAATGAATATGCCATTATTCAACTGTTTAAAATAAACACAATGATCATATTCACTTCTAACATATTTCTGACTCAACATGAAAGAATCAAACTTCTTATACCACTGCCGAGGCGACTGCTTCAGGCCATATAATGACTTCTTGAGCCTGCAGACAAATTTCTCATTGCAATGCTGAACAAACCCTTCCGATTGTTCCATATATATTTCCTCATCTAAGTCACCATGTAGAAATGTAGTCTTAACATCTAACTGCTGCAACTCTAAATCAAGCAAAGCCACTAAAGCTAACACTATTCTAATTGAAACAATTTTTACCACTGGTGAAAAAATCTCATGAAAGTCAATACCAGCTTTCTGAGAAAACCCTTTTGCAACCAATCGCACTTTATACCTTCTTCCGTATCATTCACACCTCTTTCAACTTGAAAACCCATTTACACCCCACAGTTTTCCTGCCTTTCGGAAGCTCAACCAGATCCCACATGCCGTTCTTACCCAAGGCCATCATTTCGTCCTTCACGGCTACTTTCCACTTGTCACTTTTCGAACATTCTATTGCTTCCTAATAGCACGGAGGTTCATTGTCATTAGCAGTAAATGCAACAGAAGTGACATAATCATCATACCTTCTCAGTGGCCGTTTGATTCTTGTCGACCTCCTTAAGGATGTTTCTGGCGCTTCCTCAATTGGCTGACTACCATATGTAGGAACTTCTTGCTGATCAGAATCTGAAACCTGTTCATGATCTAAACCTGAACCCTGTTCATGTTCTGATTCTGGAACCTGTTCATGATTAGTATCTGAACTATGGTCATCATGACTATCATTAGAAATGCTATCAAACTGAATGTGCTGAAAGTCAGATACATCATCTTGTTTCAATCTACTATCTACATCTAACTGTACAAGAGA
>APFE030908403.1:125161-143659 GCA_000404065.3 Pinus taeda | reverse complement strand
TTGGACAAGCAAGTCATGCATTTTCACCTTCCAGATCTCAAAATTATTCTTGCCATTAAATTTCTCAATTTCAAACTGAGCACTTTGAGTTTTCGCCATTTGTATCAAAAAACACAATAATCTCCAATATCCAACCAGCAATTTAAAAAATTGCCTATGCCTTTGTTTTTACTCAACAAAAAACTGCCTATGCCTTTAAAAAAAAATTGTCGTTTGCACTTCACAAAATTAAATTCTGCCTATGGATTTTGTATAGGCAACTTCCCACCAATAGCCACTAAACGAAGCTGCTCTCCATGAGATGGAGAAAAACGCTATGCATCAACAGAATAACTATGATATGAGAGGTTGCTTCCGTAAGATTCCTTAGGGTTCTCCTTCTTGCTTTCACTTTGGTATAATGACTAAAGCTTTCAAATGATTAACAGTTTCACCTCAAAAATTATCCTTCCTTCACTCTTTTCATGAGTTCGGGAATTGACCTCTGTGTTGGGAAATAATGCAAGGGAGTTCGCGTTCCTAAAAAAAATGCAAGGGAGTTCGCATTCCTAAATTATATGATTCCCACTGTGTTTAAACTGCGGTTTACAACAAATTACACTTTAAAAAAAAAATATCAGTCTCAAAAGTCAACAATTATAATCCACATTGGCCGACCAAAGCTTGAATTATAAGTATTCTTCTTAACTGCTATCACGTCGAATCTATATAAGAGATGACTGACCACTATAAGTACCTCGGCCATGTGCAAACAAGAAGAAAAAACGGCCATCAAATGGAAAAGTGTGAGGCAATTTCTTGGACTCAGATAGATTCCTTACAAATATTCAATCAGTTTGATAGTGCAGGGACTCCATGGCTGTTACTGCGTTTTAAACATTCCCGTTGCATTTTAAAACAGTCATACCTCCATCGCACAGGCAGAAAACGCATCAGCTCCAGCGCACAGGCAACAGCAATCCACCGCACAGCAAACGCATCAGCTTCCTTAGCGCTCCACCTCCAGCGCTCCTCCAACGCGCTCTTCCAGCAAAGGTCTGCTATCCACGCACCAACAGCAACAGCGATATACAGTCAGGCTCCACGAAACAGCGCAAGACCTCCAGCATCGATCAACGCAACACCTTCGTCGATGACCAGCGCAGCACCTCCAACATGCTCTGATACCAATTGTTGGATCAGGTGCACAGCAATTTAATACACACACACAGCAGATTTAACACAGCAGAACAATCAAGCACATAAGAGACAATCTTTAACGTGGTTCACCCAACCAATCTGGGCTACGTCCACCAAACATAGGCATCAGGAATATATTAATCAAATTGGAGATTACATCAAGAAATCCTCACACTCTCTTAGCAAATCATCCGAATGATTGCCTGTTATATAGCATAGAGAATCTAACAGCCTCATAACTCCCTCATATCAAATATAGGAGGCATTAACTCCCTCCCAACAACCTGGAGCTAATCTAGGAACTGAATCCCTATTGTTTTCATCCTTCAGAGATTTTTGCCTATTTGACTCAAACAGAAAATCTCAACGGTTTCTTTCCCCATAAAAATATTGTGTTTTGTACTATTGAAATTCTTCCTTTCTGCTTAGTGTTTCCATCAACCAATTTTTGTTTCCGCTGATGAGTAGAGTAGATTCTTATCTTATGTTTTAGCATATCACATAAGATGTTGAATCTAGAAGTAAAAATCTACATGGTATCAGAGTTGAAGACATTATAGAAGAGGATAATTTGAGTTTGTTGTGCAGGTGAAATCGAATTTGCAGGTTCATACTTCAGAGTCAGCAATATGTCATTCTATGGTTTGAGACTTGAGTATGCCCTAGAGGGAAACTCAAATTACATAGCTTGGAAGGATAGGATGGAGGCAGCGATAGAAGACAATGGGCTCAAGGAATTCATAGATCATGATATTTTAAATCCTCCAGCGTATGATGCTAAAGATCTGGCTAAATGGAGAAAGTGTGTGGTAAAAGAAAGAAGGATTATCCTATAAAGATTTTTAGATCATATTGTATCGAATCTCCACGATAAGGAAACTCCATTTACAATGTGGCATGCATTGACAGATCTGTTTCAAAATAAAAATGACCATAGGAAGCTAGCACTAAAGGACAAACTCAGAAAGACCAAGATGGAGAAGGGCAACTCTCTTCCGAAGTACTTGACCAAGTTCACCCATTGTCATGATGAGCTTGGAAGTGTCGGGATTATTGTTGTCGAAGACGATCTAGTCAGCCTAGCACTTCTAGGACATCCCAAGAGTTAAAAAAGTTACCAGGACTCAGTTAATGGGAGGGAGAATCTACCAGAGTGGGAGTGGTTGTGGTCTGACTTGGTACAAGAAGAGTTTCAGTAGAACACCAGAGATGGGACCTCTTCCAAAGAAGTGGAAGATGACTTTGCATTAGTCAAGAAAGAAAACAAATCCAAGGGAAATAATTCCCAAGGTGAGGAGGGCGGAAAGAAGAAGGACTTGTCAAACATCAAGTGTTTTCACTATCACAACTACGGACACTATGTCAAGGATTTCCCATAAAAGGAAGCAAGCAAGAAGGAGCCTGCAGTAGCATCAGTAGGTGATGCTCTAGCTTCACAATTTGAACTTGATTTCACTTTCATTGCATGCATGGCCACACTATAATGGGAAGCATGTGGTATCTCGACAGCGGTACCTTGTTCCATATGACAAGGAATAGAGATCTCTTCAATGACTTGGAGGAGAAATACCTCAAACAAAACATAGAGTTTGGAGACGATGGGAGGTATAGCGCAACCGACATTGGTGCAATTACCATCTAGAGGGAGTCTGACTCCCCTCTCATAATCACAGATGTGATGTATGTTCCAGGACTAAAGAAGAATCTTGTTTTTGTCGCAGTATTGGAAGACCGTGGCTACGATGTGATTTTTAGCAAAGGAAAAGTCTTCCTTAGACACATCGCCACAGGGCAAGTGAAACAGATCAGTGTGAGTCGAGAAATTGTATGCACTTGAGGTACAAGATACATGCAAAGCCTTGAGAAGCAAGGAAAAGGTTAGAGACTTGGTGGTTGAGAGGGAGCATGAATTACCTCTCAACATGCAGCGTCAACAGCAGACTCAAAAAGTTGTGGAGCAACCCCAATTAGAGAAGTAGAGAGGAGACCAAGTGGAGACAACCACTCAAGCAGAGACCTCCAGTATGGGGAAATTTCAAGCCAAGTGGGCAAAGGGAGCACATGCATCCATAACTCCAGGTGAAAGGTCGGGCAATGTAAAGCAATAGTCCCAGGAGTGCAGAAATTTGGGCAGGGTCCATTGAGATGGTTTGACCCATGGATCATTACCTTGATATGGGAGACCACAGTACACAATAGCAGGATGGATTAGTGGTGGTTGAAGCAATCAGATGTCAGAGTAACAGAGGCAGAGAATAGGAGTAGTCAGATATTGGGGAGCACAGAGCAGAGTTGGCAGTAGTGTAGAGTCATCAGCAGCGTAGAGTTTTCAGTAAATAGTGCAGTAGATAGTAGTAGTCAGAGACTCTGTTGATAGATTCATCATATTGATTCAGTTTGGAAGCTTTTTGGTTGCAGATGTTACAAAAGCAACAGCAACAGTGACAAGAGTTGCATGCAAAACATTCTAAAGGTATCGGATCGGGATAGATTTGAATTCCTTTCTTGTTGAGAGGGAGTACTGAAAATAACAACAAGAAATGTTAAAAATAGCGTCTAGAAATTCTAATTTAATTTGTCCTTGAATTAAATTAGGAATTAAATTGTAATTCTATTCTCATAGCAACTTGTAATAGTTAACTAAGTTAATTTGACTTAGTTGGCTCAGTAAATTCAAGTTGGAAGTCTATCCATAGTCATGTAGAGTGATTCCTAAATTTTAGGAGTCCATGTTGAGTTCTTTTGAGTTGTAATTAATTACTTCAGTCTCACTGAGTTAAAGTTAGTGAAACTAGTTCAAACAGTTGGAGGAAGTAGTAGGAGGTCTTGTAGTGGGGACAAGCACCAGTGTAGCTTCACTGCTCCACCAGTTAACTGAAGATTCACCCATAAATAACTCATGCATGTCAATTTCGAGGAAGACCCAGTGGAGATTAGAGTTCAAGGACAGTGTACTATTAGTTGTATAATTTTCTGAGTTGTACAGAGGGTGCATGCAATCAGTAGAAGCCCTATGATGGATTGTGCAGTTATGGATGAGGAATTTCCCAATTAAATATGGGCTAATTCTCTCAGGAATTGTGCAAGGAAGTAGGGGATTGGCAGGCAGCAGGTTTGGCAAAGTGTTGGCTTGAGCTGGTTTGTGAAACAAAGAGATAGATTGTACTTGTGCGGGAATTGTTCGAATTGAACAAGCATTGTATTTTCTTCTCAGATCTTTTGGTTAATGCAATATAGATAGTCGGGGTTTTGAGAAGTTGCTTTACCCAGAAAAATATTGTGTTATGTGCGATTGGAATTCTTCCTTTTGTACTTAGTGTTTTCATCGATCAATTTTTGTTTCCACTGATGAGTAGAGTAGATTCTTGTCTTATGTTTTAGCATATCACATAAGTTGTTGAATATACAAGTAAAAATCTACATGTTGATTTTTGCATTATCACTATCATGAGCACAACAACAACCTCTTTTCAACATTAGCATCCTAAGAACCAAAACCTCGGCTACATGTTGCAATGGTTTGCTTTTCTTCACTTATATGATTAAATTCTTAATAGTAAGCTTGCAAAAAAGATGAAAATTGCATGCCAATCAAAAGAATAATCTCAACTCTACCTATGTAAGTATAGAACCCATTTCTTTAAGTGAATACATATAACTGACAACATGGAGATCTATGAATATTATAATGATGAAAAAGTTTCCCCATATCCATTGCATCACTTGTCTATATATATTGCTTATTGCCACCTTGACACAAACGTTTCCAAGGTTTTACCATTATCCAAGTATATAAATTTGCCACGAATAGCCATTCCATTGTTAGTAAATATATTATTCCTTATGATATTGCAACCAAGTGGTTTGGACCGGTTCACCTCATGAATGTTTAAACCACTAAGCATTGCTTCTTACCACATAGAAACTTAAGAGTAATATGAAAGATAGTCATATTCTAGTCCTGTGGGGAAATTTTGGGAGATTCATATTGGATGCAAGAAAAATGGATGAATAGTGTTACTAATGGCATTCCCTTTTTAGAAGAAAATGATGCAAGAAATATGGATCCTTCAATTGATGATAAATTTATGACAATAAGACATGATATGTGTCAGAATTGTTTTTTCTTTCATTTATAATATCTCTAAATTTAAAAATGAGTGTGATAATTTATTTATAGCCTTAATAGTCAAAGTACATTGTCTCTAGTTAATAATCTACAACTCTCTATATTGATGGATGTTGTTATGAATCATGGAATGTTGCTAGTCTGAAATGAAACACAAATCAATTTTTATTTCATGAATCAATTTTTTGTCTTCTAGATTACATATTGTGAATTAGTTTGAAATATATCAAAACTAGGAAGAACAAGAACATATGCTTGTTTTTTAGTATGTGTGAAAGGGAACTCTTTAGGAGCATTTAGATTGTATGTAAATGTTATTATCATTCTTGGAAAATTGTTAATATCTATATTGTGGAAGTTAAACACAAACACCAAAATTTGTGACATGATGTTTTTTATGTCATTCACAACCCCAATAAAGAAATTAAACTAGATTATGGTCTGGAAATTTGAGTGACTTCCTCAAAACATATATTTTTTAGAGTATTAGAGCCCATTAGTGACTCAATGGTTATAAAAATAGCCTAACTTAACAAAGCAAACCTACTTTCTAACAACTAACCAAACATAAAACCTTCCTTCTATTAACAAATCGAACATACTATGTCTACAATTAGGAAATATATATAAACCTACTTTCTAACAACTAACCAAACATAAAACCTTCCTTCTATTAACAAATCGAACATACTATGTCTACAATAAGGAAATATATATGTAGGAATCTAGAAAGCATGAATCAATGAGAAAATCAAGTGTAGGAAGCATGAAATTTAAATATGCAAGCATACATAATATTGTATTGGACTTAGATAACAAATTGGATGATATCATCAATGTTGTTGATGCATTGACTTACCTTCACTTGTATATAGGTTGAAATTTACCTTTTTACTTGCATCTTTTGTTTATTCATATTGCATAGTTCTGTATTTTATTTATAGATTTTGACAAAGATTTCAAAGAATTTTCGTGAATTCTTCTTTAATTTTCTTCCTTTCGAGAAATCTCCATGAAATTTACGATAGTGGTTCTAGAATTGGTTTTGATTTACA
Organism: Pinus taeda; assembly: GCA_000404065.3. Taxonomy (NCBI): domain Eukaryota; kingdom Viridiplantae; phylum Streptophyta; class Pinopsida; order Pinales; family Pinaceae; genus Pinus; species Pinus taeda. The sequence continues at coordinate 137,296 of APFE030908403.1, read as the reverse complement.
CTTCACCTTCCCTTATGATCTGTAAGGTGATTGCAGTGTGCCTATATCCAAAATGGCTCTAACACTACAACTACTAGGGTAAATGGAACTAAGAGAAAAATATGACATCTTTGAAGCTCAAATAACATATGACATCCAAAAACAAAAGTATTTGGAAACCTGTACATGAAGGCTAGATTACACTTAAAAATATTGATGAATTTATGAAAACTTCTCTAAGAAAATGTGTTTTTTGTATTTCTAGAATGTCTTTATTTGTTGGACACATCTAAGTTAGTGTACCTTGATTGTACACCACCTTTACATTTAGTCTAGCACTTATATGATGACGAACACAAAGAAAAGATTTAAAAGCAACATTTATGAACATTTAAAAAGCATTTTCCCTTCCTCATTTTAAAGAATATCTAATCAAGTTATATTTAGGCTATGTTTGGGCACATTGTGTCATTTGGATGAAGAATGGACATAGTCTGAGATAAAGACCATAATGAGAGAAAAAAAAACCAATTAAAACAATATGACATACAAACATTTCCCTATAATTCTGAAGGTTGATGGAATGTTACATTGATATAAACTAAATATATTGTTCTAGCATCTTGGTTTTTGTCAAGGCCATATAGTTGTCCGAAATTCGAATTTCAAGAATATGTTTTCTTTTGTCATTTTTTCCTTTGTGTGTTTTTGTAATAGGAAAGAGAAAATTCAATGAAGACTATAATAAAGAAGCTTATGAATCTTAAATTTGATGCATCAAAATATGTAATATTTAACATCTTGTATTGTGACAATTATGTTGGATCAAATGGGGGGTAGGTGGATCAAACACGGGGGGAAATAAGGTTTTCGACCTAGATGATAGGAGTCAATTTTCAAGCTCTCATAATATAAGTGGTTATTTTTGGCTTCCTTCACATATGTTAATATGTGTCGTGCCTTCTTCACATTTGTAAGTGAAAAGGAATTTGTGACCATTTTATTCAACCATATATTGCATGAAAGATTTTTTTATTGTGTTTTCTATGTATCTAGTGCCAAAAGCCTCATGGTGCATGAAACAAATAATAAAATAGAACTGATTCATATAGGAAGAGTATTTCCTAGCTTTTTCTTTGATTCTTTGCAACCCCATTCCATTCTCTTTAAATCATTCTACCCTCAAGACCAAATTTCCCTATTCATGTCTATGTTTAGCCATAATTGTGATAAAATAGATAATCGTCAGAGATATCCTACAAGTAAGAGCATATCAACCAAGTGCATTTGCAATACAATAGTTTTATACATATTGTTATTTCTTTTAGAAGGTAACTTGTCCATGTCTAATGCAAAATTGGCATGTGAAACTGGTTCCTTCATCGATTTCACTTTTCTTCTAGGAAAATTATAGTGCATTTTGTTGCAAGGGATAAATAATTCATACCCTTACAATCACATAGAATGGAAATGTTTTATCTCTTGAGATATTTTGATTCTGAGTTGATGAAAATTAAGGTCAATTGCAAGGTGCCTACTAGGTTCCTACATCCCATTGTCACTAGAGAGTTAAGTATCCATATTCTCACCATGGTTGTGAGGTTTGCACCAAGCACTTTTGATAAATGAATTGTTGATAAATCTCAAGTGCAACTCCATGATTATCATTAAATATAATCTTCACAAACCTTATATGGGGAAGAGATTAACTACCCTGCATTGGGTGCAAAGCCAACTATGAGAAAAGCCCCTACCTTGTTGGAAAGAGCTCATTAGGCTTCTATATTCTCTTTATGGCTTGTGAGGTAAGTATATGAATTCTCACCATGGTTGGGAGGTTTTCATTTGGGAATTACAAATATTTGATAGACAAAAATAAAGCTCATAATTCAAATGAAACTTCATGCTTATTAATGAATAGATTATTCACAAACTTTGCATGGTGAGGAGATTACCCAAGTTGCATCAGGTGCAAGTCCCATTGTTCACACCTTCCTTGTTAGAAAGAGTCCACCATTGGATGCAATTGCAAGGGACCATTCTACACTCAACACTCAATGGGAGCGAATTATCTTTCATGTCTGCTAGTGACATTTGATGATAGTGTTTAAAAGGTCGCACCCGCATATTCAACTGTTATCATAAACTAGAATACAAGTATGTATTCGAAATTTTGTTAAAAGAGTTCCATTAGATTTCCATTACAGCACAATAAGATCTAATTGAAATATTAATTAATATAGAATTGGCCCTTTTACTGTATTACAGGTCTACAAATTGGGTACAAAGCAGTAAAATAGTAGTTGTGTGATTGAGTTGGATGTTGCATCTACGTGCATTTGATGAAAATGTGCCAAGGGCCTTGTTGAAGGCATAGGTCATAATTATTTCACTTTCCAGTCCTTTCACGCATTGATTTTAGTGTACATGTCAATTTCTAGATGTATTCGTTTCATTGTATATGTCAATATTTATTACATTGATTTCAATGTACATATCAATTTAGGTTTCCATTTTAATGTGACTTTGTATATAATGTCTACTATTTATATTCAATTTATGACACCTCAAGCCCGGGGAGCTTTGAATTGACGATGAATGAGTGTTCTTTTAAGGCAATCCATGCAAAAGGGTCATTAGTTCAAATCCCCCATGGATGTTTACCCCAAAAAAAAAAAAAACTATAACACATCCATTTTAGTGTACATGCTAATTTCTAGATGTATTGATGTAAACAATATTAAAATTGTAGATGGAAACCAATGCATGTACATTGAAATTAATGCGTTGATTTCATTGTACATGTCAATTTCTACTTATATTTCAATTTCCATTCAATGTCATTTCTATTTCAATCTCTATTCAATTTTAACATACTAATTTAAAATATATGACATTTTTTAAATATATTTACATAGAAATGATGAAATATGTACACTAAAATCAATGCCAACCTCAAGGCCGATTAACTCACCCTTTTGAAAAAACTAATAATTATTAGATATATTTAACATGACACAATCTTAGATTCAATTTAATATATGTGTGTGTTTGTGTGTTAATAAGAAAAATAATATATTAATAAGTTATTTTTAATTTGTTTCAAAATATATATTTTTGATTAATTTTTAATATATTTATAATTTTATATATCTGTGTATGTAAAATAAGAAATTATATATATATATATTATATATATATATATATATATATATATATATATATATATCCATCTTAATTTGGAATTATAAAATGTCAAGAGGGATCAAATTTTTTGAGGGTCAAACCAAATCTAGATTTATCCAGAGACAGAGAGAGATCAAACCTCTCAAGGTGCAAACGTCTTTTGAATGCAAAACAAGATAAAATGTTTTCCACTTCGGAGAGGTTTGATCCCTCTTGGTGTTTGATAGTTACCACAATTAAGATGAATCTAGATTGTTTTATTATGGGAGATCATACAAATTTGTAATTATATATTATATATATATATCAAAGCTCTCGATGTGCAAAATCTTTCTGAAAGCAAAACTTGAATAAAAGGTTTGCAATTCGATAGATTTGATCACTCTTTGTTGTTTGATAGTTACACAATTAAGAGGAATCTCGGTTGGTTTTAGTCATGGGAGAACATATAAATATTTGTAGATGATCAACATTATATATATATATATATATATATAATATATATATATATATATTCGAACCATTTTAGAATTTACTCACTTTTATAAATTTGTTGAAAGCATAGACATCATTATCGATAAGGATAAATGTCAATATATCTTAATTTTTTTCTATACTGACACAATTTGTAAATGATCAAAATTATGTATATGTATATGTCTATGTAGACACTTTAATTAACTCTATTTGGTTGTTTAACCCCTTACTTTCATATACATTCTTGAATTTCTACCATAACTTTATATCAAACCCCCAAAAAACTTCAAAAAAAACATTAAGTTTTGGGGAGTTTTTCTTTTTAACTTATGATGTTTAGCAAGTTATTTTTTGAGTGTTTTATCATTTTTTATTTAACTTTTGGAGATAATTAAAATCACTAAGTTAAGTCTTCACTCTTTTATCAATAATTCGTAAACTTGTGCCTTAATTAGAAGAACAAATTTGTACCTAGCTTAGTTTTAGTTTAGAATTTTTTTCCAAAGCGTTTTCAGGTTATACTGGGAAATCTGCAGCTCTGAGAGTTTTAGTAGATTTTTCTAGCTAGATGGAGAGATTGTCTGGTCTCAACCTTTTCCCCCACCCCATGCTCTGGATATCAATGCTTTTAACTCAATGGCCACAAATGGGTTATGGTACCATAAGGAAAAGCCTTCTTGTTTTGTCAAGACTCTAGAAAAAATTCCAAAGGTCAAGATGTTGAAGAATCTAGGGAAATCAAATTAATCAGATTCTTCTCACGATGATAACTATTTGTGAGGTTCTTTTTACTCTTTCTTATCAGCACAATCTTTGTTTATTATTAGAGTGTGTTTTCTTACTTCATCAAATAGTTACCAAAACAAAAGAGACAAGAACACAAGATGTTGGCTTTCTGCCAAGGCCAAATCCTCTCACTCTTTAAGAAGAAAACCCGCACAAATTCTTCTTATAGAGATTCCAATTGACAAATACCAAGACCAAGACACCAATCCTCTTCTTCATCATTGTTGAGATCATTATCACTGCTACTGAAGTTAACCGCTACAACACCGAGGCCATCACTACTGCACCACCGAGATCATTATTGTTGCACCATTGTTGCACCTTCACCAAGATCTTCATCAAGACAATGAGATCTCTATACTGAGATATGTATATGCATTTAAGAGAGTTGCACCGAGATCTTTATCAATATCATGACCTTGTCATTACGTCTTCATCAAGATCATGACCGAGACCATGATTACAACTATGTCTGTGTCTAGAATGTATGTCGAGACAAAGGGTGTCACTGTGGGATCACCAAGATCCTCCTTATCACAACTATGTCGAGACTGTGACTGTGTCTGGAGTGTATGCCGAGAGTGTGTCACTGTGAGATCACCTAGATCCTCCTCATCACAAACATGTCGACACTGTGACTGCATCTAGTATGACGAGACAGTGATCACCAAGACTGTGAGGAGGCCGAGACTTCATCTTTGTGGTACACATCTGAAAAACACAGAGATATTTGCATACTGCACCATGGACAGACTTCCAAAATTACCTCATTGTGGCATCCGAAGCCCTTTTCTGTGACGGCCATCTGAAACTTCAGAAGGGTCTAAGTTCTCCACTGCCCTTTTGTGAAGACCCTAGCTAGGTATTTATAGTAGTTCGACGCACATATTAGGCCGACATGACAGTGTCAAGAGATGTGTTTATTGATGCAAGCCGACATTATCTTTCTTTAATTCAATTTGCAAGCCGACTTCTTCAAGAGGGATTGTGCTTGTTTTTGAAGGGCTTCTAGACATTTATATAGACTTGTATACATTAAACATAGGCTCAAGAAGAGCTCTTCATACATGACATTAATTCTAGACTCTAAATGACAAATCTTATTATTCTAAAAGTCACTTGCTCATGAAACCCATGAAGCAAGTTTACAATAATAATTTTGTTCTCTTTATTACATCATTTACATTAGTCATAATTACATGTCATTATGAACACTGAACCTAGTTCACTTTCTTCAACAAGAGGTTTTTGTCCCACAGTAAGAGCATGACCCTTGAAACTGGCTAAACATGTCTTAATAAGCCAATTTGTGGGGATCTAGCCCTCCTCACATTCTGTGAGATTAGGTTGAAAAAATTAGAGACCCATGATCAAGAGTTCTATCACTTCGACTTTCTACAAAAAAAAATATTATTTTTCCTTCTTTTCAAGAACAAGGATGATCAAGACCTGATATTTTGAAGTAGTCCTTACTTAATGTGGGCCTAACCATTATATCTAGATTGATGGAGCCTATATTTTAATCCTAAAAGTGATGTCCCATCTATCATCCTAGTTTGGGTAAAGCTCCATTTTTTCCCCTACATTGGTGGAATGATACTACTTTCAGAAATATCGAAAATACACATGGGAAACACATTGATCAAGTTGAGCCACAAGAGTGGCTCTTCTCTTGTGCAAGGATATGCATGGAGGTAGATTTGGATAAGGGGCTCCCAACAAAATTAACTCTAAATCTAGATATTTGGACACATATTCAGGAGATTGACTATAATTAGATTCCTTTTAAATGCAATGTTTGCCATGAATATGGCCACTTTGCAGGAAGCTACAACATGAAGCAAGAGGAACAATAAAAGAAAGGGAATGAAGGGGAACAATTGCAACATGAAAAGAGGAAAAGGGACATATCTAAACAATAGAAAATTTCACCAAAGCAACTAGATCAAAATGGGAACAAAGGGAATCAACCAACATCCCCTAAGTGATCCACTCCAAGGGGAGGGGAAGGATCTAGTAAAGGCCAAAATGAGAGAAATAACAACTTTAAGGCTCTCAATTTAATGACTTAATAAGGGGAAATTCTTGAAACCAATGTACAAGAACAGGTACAAAATTCGAGATCATGGCGTTAACTAGAGAGAAATGATGAATCCATGGCACCATTAGAAAATGTTTCAATACTAGAGAAAATAATGATGGAATATTCCTTGGAAGACGAACAATTCCTCTCCCCTAAAATATCCAAACTGGGGCATCCTTTCTTATCTCAGCTAACGAGAAGTTAAAGGCAAAGAAGGAAAAAAGAATTAGAAAGGCTTTAACGGAAGCTTGGTTGGCAAAAAGATAAAGAGGCAAGGTAAGAAAAAAAAGAAAGATAAGAAAATGGGAATACATGAAATCTTATATCCAAAACTCAAGGGATATACAAACAACAGAAAAAGGGACAACTTAGCCCCTCAATAAAGGACTACTCATACAACAAACAAGTAATGAGAGTCCTCTCCTAAAATTACATGGGATTGCAAAAAAAAAAGACATGGAAAGTGAAATATTTGACCAAGAAACCCTTAGTTCCCTTGCTACAAGTGAAAAAAAGGAAAATAGAAAGGTCCTCCACAATCAACACAAGATTTGGAGAGGTAGTCCTTTAATGTCGATTATAAATTTTATAAAACTAGTGTGTTGGCATTTTATCGAGTTATAACTTATAATCTAAGGCACTTTCCGCATACGTGGGGATTCCATTCCGGATGGGCGTGCAACAAAGTGAGTTGTGAAGATTTGAGCCCAAGCGAGAGTTCAAGAGTCCATACAGAGAATTGCGACGAGACTATTATATTTTTCCTAATATTCCAGAAGGCATCAGAATTTCGACGTTATGTCCGTCGGATGCACAGCAACGCCGTCAAATTCGCCCCTTGTCTTTTTGTCGACATTCCGACGCATAAAGGTGGGAAGCCGTCGGATGTGGTTTTACCCGTCGAATTTCCAACACCCGATGGTCGGACATCCCCAGTCGGATTTTCTACATGGTCGTCGTATATCCGACGAGACATCGTCAGATTGTTTGTGTCAAATTTGCGTGCTCTCTAACGGGTTATCGGTCGGATCCCAACTAATATCCGACGTCGAATCGTCAAGCAACACATCGGCTATTCAACACATCCTCCATGGCATTGTCGCATTGTGTAGTGGATGTCGTGGGATATCGTTCGTAACTATTCGTCTCCTGTCTATCAGATATGGCGTCGGTAATCTGATCAAAGTTTCGTCTATTGTCTGTCGTTTAGCCAACTAGGGACCGGTGTCAAATATTCGACGGCCTTTTTTTCCCGTTGAATTATTCGACTGAGTTCACTGATGGGCCTGGAAAACGAGTTCCGTCGGATTAACGACACAAGTTTGTCTAAACTCGGAAACAAGGACATTGAATTTTAGTGCACTATGCATTAGTGCAAGGATAATTGATAAAGTTGTCTTTCTCTCTTATAGTGAATTGAGCCCATGTGAAGTTAAAAGTTTGGAGTGACAATGAACAGAAGTAATAAAACCATGTCGGGACCTTGGAGGAACCATGAGCGAAGCATGTGCCAAACCTCTTATGAAAGTCCAATGTTTTAAAACTCCTACTCCGATTCCGACTCGGCCGAGTCGACTAACCATGTCAGGACCTTGGCAGAACCATAAGCTAAGCATGTGCCAAACCTCACCTCTTATGAAATGTTTTAAAACTCCGACTCCGATTTAGACTTGGCCAAGGGTCGACTAACCATGTCGGGACATTGGAGGAACCATGAGCGAAGCATGTGCCAAACCTCTTATGAAAGTTAATGTTTTAAAACTCCGACTCCGATTCCGACTCAGCCGAGGGTCGACTCCAAGTCCGACTCGGAACTCGGTATAGACTCGATCAGCTCGATTTCGTCGTTGTAAAAAATACATTATTTATTTAATTTTTTTATAAAAAACATGATTTTAATTTTCATTCATGTTTCCAAAATAAGCAACATACTGAAGCTCCTTATGCAGAAGATTCCTGTCATACCTACTGAAGCTCCATAAAAGATGAATAACAAAAAAAAGGCAAGATAAGAGGTTTTGCTAAATAATTGGAAACGAGCTTTAGAAAATAGTTCGATAAAATCTGTTCGATGCATAACAATGATTACTTTAGCAACAAAGGTGCCGCAAAATTCTCCAACAAAATATTATGTCATACACATAATGATTTTAGCTCATCCACAAATTCCTCTTTCAGAAATCCATTAGATGCTGCAATCCGCCGTGACATAATGTCGACCTCATCTCCTGACCTGCAGATTGAGTGACAGTCATTAACACATAATTTAGAGATGTGATATGAAATTAGACTATCGACACCCTGTCAGACCTGCAAAATAAGTTAACCTCTATGATGCATCCAGAAGCCGCCATAAATTGTTAATAAGTTGCCAAGTAATAACAAAAAATGTTGCTTGTGAAAAATTATACGTACGGATCAAAGACGCAGCCACCAGCCTCCTGAATTATTACAACTCCAGCAGCGACATCCCTAGTAGACGAAAAAATTTAAAACAACTGCTACGAATAAAATCTTATCTTCTTCATTGCTAAGAAAATATTCACAGATGATATGCACTATTTGACACATACCAGGGACCTCCAAAACCAAGTTCGTAGGTAATATCAAGCCTCCCACATGCTACTCCACAGAGGTTAAGAGCACAAGAGCCAGACATACGTAATGCCCGTACCTGTCAAAATCAAGAATTGTGCAGTGTCAATCATATAATGTAAATGTTGAACTAAAGCAACTCTTCCCTGAGTATCTACCTTGAAAAGTAGCCTGTTAATCCGATTTGTAGTGATGTCAACAGTTTCTTTATCCCGCTTTGTACCAATCTGCATGTCAAGAAAAACTATTTTTTTATTAAACCACCAAATTTTCACATCAGATACTACAAAAGGAATACTAATCATCCTCTGAAACTCCATACCATCAAATGCTTGTATTCTGTTTAAATACATTATTAAGTTAAATTTAATAGACAAAAAGCACAAAGCAACCATGAACTTGTTATCTAAGTTACTCAGATCAGGGTACAGATCAGCCGAGACTCCATACCATCAAATGCTTGTATTCTGTTTAAATACATTATTAAGTTAAATTTAATAGACAAAAAGCACAAAGCAACCATGAACTTGTTATCTAAGTTACTCAGATCAGGGTACAGATCAGCCGAGATTTTGAAAAGTCTGAATCCACATACAGAGAATGTCAACACACATATATATAAATGCCAAAAATCTCTTGTGCAGAGAATGATAATTTTAAGGAATTTGAATTCCAATTCTTCTTATCTCAATGTTTCAAATTGCAATCCCTTCTCTGGGATCATCATCAGGAAACTAAAAGCTCAATAAATGATTAATCAACCCATAAATAGTGGACAAGCATAGCATACAGAATGTTTTATTCTTAATGTTCGCCTAATAAACTTTTAAGGGTGATTATTATTACTATATCAATTGCTTTGAGTTTTAAGAGTATGTAACAATGGTTTCTAGGTTTCGTTACGCTTGGTCCCTTCGTCTCTATTGATATATTTTGGATGCATATCAATCTCAACTTTTTTCCCTTACCTTCTTTTTGGTATAGATATCCACCCTAGCAATGGACTTTGCGTTTTCCATTCATATGTAATGCTTAGTCTTATGGGCATGCTCAGCTAGGGCTGATTTCTTGAATCTGTCATGCCTTCGATTTGCAATGCCCTTCTTTAATCTAACCTCCAAATATCTTCATGTTTCTCCAATGTAGACCCTCTTGCACGAACAAAGAATGGAGTAGACTCCTTTATAGAAGCCTTCTTTTATTGGATCCTTCATCGAGAACACCATTTTTCTTATGGTGTTAAGAAGGTTAATGTGACGGTTATGTTTCATTTGCTTAGAATTTTGCCAATTTGTCAATGGTCCATTTGATGTAAGGAACAGATGCTTTTATTCTATTTATATACTCCTCTTGCCTTATATTTTCCCTTATGACACATCTGATGAATTGTCTGGCAATGTAACCATTCCTTCCGAAGATTTTTGACAGAATTTTAAATCAACATAATCGATATAATAATAATAATACCCCTTAAAGGTTTATTAGGTTGACATTAAGAATAAATCAGTCCACATGTCATGCTTTTTTTTTTCTAGGTAACATTCTCAAGGAAAACCCCAAAACACTTCCTCTCATCCCAACTATGGTACCTAGGGTAAACCCTAGATTCTTCAGAGCACAAAGCCAGGTTAACAACAGGGTTCAAAGCCAGGTTAACAACAGGGCTCAAAGCTGTTGCAACAATATAGTGCTTCACATTTCCCTTGCAAGAATTGAACCATGGTCAGGAGAATAACACTCTTCTCAAGTACATTAGCTAGACTCAATTGACTCAACATGTTTTGCTTTTTCACCATTAACAAGTTCATTAAGCATTTATTTCCTTTGCACCTTTAGTCCCCTAATAATGATCCTAGATAAGGGATTGAAACATTCAAATAAGAAGAATTGGGGTGCAAAGTCCTTGAAATTATACATATATCTAGTCAAAACCCACAAACCAAAGACATAGAAATATCATATTTCAATAATCAAAACCACTCGTAACTTTGAAAACGTAAACCAAAAGAGAATTACCATTCCTATTCAAGACAATCACAATAAGGTAGTCAATTAGAAGTCAGACGGAAGTTCATGAGGCTTCTGTTTCACAAGCACTGGAGATGTCCAACACACAATGGGATTCGTACTGGACATGGCGCTTGGATTACAGCTAGAACGAGGAGGCTCATAAATTATGTTTCAAATTTAATGCATCAAGGGGCAGTGTGATGTTATTAAATATGCTGCTTTAGTAATATATGTTGTTATGTTTTAAGATCGTTAGTAACAAGAAGTTTTAAGATTTCATAGACACATCTTCCTCACCTTGTCTTACAAACATCTAGCTATTCTCTTGTCTTGAACTCTTTCTTTAATATACACTTTATTTCATGTATTTCATGTTTTATAGTTTCTGCTTTCAAAGCATCCTATGTTAATTTTTAACCCCAGCTACCAGCAATTCATTCTCTAGTAAATACATTACTGTCAATTAATTTACTGCATATATGCTAAATAAAAACACTACCCAGATTTTAAAAGTCAAATAAACGATAAAGAACATAAGCCAAAAAAATGACACCAATCTCATACAGATGCACCCTTAAAATTTCTGCCCTTCAAATCTGCTATTTCATTAATAAATATCTTCAGCATCCAAGGGCTCTTTTATTGGGAAAATATCCCTTTGAGGAAGAATACAAACAGCAGGACCTGGAATATTTCTAGCTGATAAAACCCTCTGCAAAACATGTCCTTCGATCTTTGTTGGCCGCTTGATCCTTCTCCCTCGCTACCCCTTATACTCTTCCTTGAACTCTGGACACTTGGATGAATGTCCTTCACCCAATCACTATGGTCTCACTATCTCATTGTCTTCTACTCACTTATGTGTCTTCTCCCTTAGCCTAGCTTTCCTAAGTTATTGACCGAATCCACAACCCTAATCTCCAAAGTGATTGACGGTTGAGATTAGATCCCAACTTCACTTGAAATCTAAGTTGCACTGAAACGGATACGGGAACGGATTCGGATACAGGGTTTGAAGC